>QKMV01003284.1:0-11693 GCA_003287335.1 Lednia tumana
ACATATATTAATATGAATTTAAAAGAATTAGTAAGTTTTAATGAATTCACTTCGCTGTATGGAAATATCATTTGTGTCATTTTTTCACTGATCACCATTAAAAGTGATTCTATACGTATTGCAAAGTTGACGCAAACATGTTACTAATGAATCAAAAAAATTGAGGATTTATATATAGATACAAAATATTATCTCAAAAGTATATCTCAAAAGTATACTCAAAAAAAGTACGCTAAAAAGTATACTTTTGTGATCTCGATCATTATCTCTCATTGAATCCTTGAACACGATTGGATTGATTTCTGGCTGGTATAGCAACGCAGTGGAGGATGGTTGAAAATAGCTCATGCAAGTTGCAATCAGTGGTATTAGCAAATAATATCCAAATCCATAGCGAAACAAATTTCGTTTTGCAAGCACGTATGCGGTCCGCTTCTAACTTCGTAAATAATATAATATCACTGGGTCACGCAATATTTCACTCACCTTATATGACAACGAACACGAATATATAAAATATGCTTAACCCAACCCCATCGAAATTTATCAATCAACTTTACGCCTGGCTCTATTGTGTTACCTTCCCATAATTCGGAAGCATATTTAGATTACGCCTATTAAACCATGCTACTACACGATTTAATACATGTAAAAAACGTTATGTTTCGATTAGGTAAAACCACGCTAAAGCGACTTTACTGGATACCTAAGGGAGTCCATATGTAATTTATTTGCATTTCTTGCATGTGATTTTCTTTTTTTTTTCATGTTTAGTGAATATTCTGAGATTAGCGCAGCTGTTACAGTTGCTAAATGGGTTGGCTTGAAGTAAAAAAAAATGTTTGGATACACCAAATCCATGGATCTATCATGATTATGTTATTTTCTTTTTAAATATGAAACGTCAGCCAGGGGGTTAGGGTCTGACACCCGCGTCGTGACAATGGTGTACGCTTTTACATGACTCTACTACACTGTCATGGAGATAATATGGCGTAACTCAATCTAACGCGAAAATCTTGCGAGATTGACAAGACATGTGTTCGGCAAACTAAAAAGAAATCACCTTTAAGCTACTTAGAAATAAGAATACTGAACAATGTACTCTAATTATGACAAATGTTTTCCTCTTTCGTTGGCCATTTAGGGTAATTACATTCTTTTAACAAAGAAGAACTTATCATTACGTAGCGATACCATCTGATATTTGGCCTGATTGGTTCCTCTTCATAATGGGAATCGAGATGTTTCTGGATAATAGCGACGTTAAATCACAATTACAATGTGTATAATTCTAACCCCTCGTTATATGTTGTATGACTCAATTCTAGACACTTTGAGGGTGCGTCCCCTTTCTGGCTAATAGATCCATTGTAATTCTACAGTAATTTCATTGAAATGTGCAATTCACATCACTGACCTGAGAATTACAGTTGCCGTAAGCTTACTGACAACTAATGTATTTTAAATTTTCATCAAAACGCCACCGAAATCGCTTTGCTATATAGATATTCATCTTACTTAAAACGGCGTTCATGAAAGTGCGAAGAAGAATTATTGTTAACTGCCGGTTGGTAGACGACTAAACCAACCTAACGCCACAACGTGACAAAATACAGCAGCAAAATTCGAGTACCGTATCCTACCTAGGCTATAATACAAGCAATTTGGATCAAGTGGCCATATGGTATCTATCGACTTGATGTGTAGATTGAGGCTAAATTGATTACTACTGTAATATTGAATGCTGCCAATAGCGCTATCGAGGCCCCTGGCTGTTGTGTTCCTTTCATCCATGTTTCTCCTGCCAAGACCACTCATTCGTGTGATCCGATGCAAATACAATTTAATGTAAGCCATCAACAAGCATAGCTGCTATGCATGCAAACGAAGTGAACACGGCGGCGCCAGGCGTCGGCGCCGTCAAGGTCTGATTGGATTGTTAGTCCGACGCTGCAGCTGCACCATTAGTCAAATGCCATCAATACTACTGGATGGAATTGAGATATGGTTGCCTGCTAGGTATAGACTTTAGATATTTCGTGCTCTAGGTTTTATGTGAATTGGCATATGCCCGGGTACTCTTATTTCGTTACAAGGGGGAACAGAAAGCAATTTGTTTGTGATTTCTTGGCCAGAAACGTATCGTATATTAAAGTATCGATTTGAACGATGAAATGCATTCAATCGAATATTTGTTTGAGGTCAATTCATCTCGATTTCGAATCAAATTCAGAAATGTTGGCGATATAGATAATTTCGTAGCGTATATTGCTCTTATATTTATCATTGCGTAGAGGAAAATAATGTCATTAGATAGAATATGTAAACATTTGTTGCGATTTTCCATTTTGTAACTTGTGCGTATGAGATTGAACATTTTGTTTAATTCACATACTCGTGTTATTTCCAAAGTTGTATACACGCGCCGTGTTGGGATAAACAATGAATCCACCTACATTAATCTGATCATATTGTAATCCCTCCTCCTTTCCACGGTCCCTATAGGAAGAGTACGCCTCCTTGATTCTTCTTGGATACAACCATGTAATAATCTAGCAGTAACCAGAACGACTGGGAGTAGCACTAATCACACATGGGTCTGATCACCTTCGAAATAGACTAATCTATGTGTTCTTGTGTACTCAGCCCCGACAAAAGCACGCACCAAACACTGCGTTACATTCAGCTGATCCCTGATCCGACACCTCCCTGACTGTGGACTTATCCAGACGATAAGAAGTTTGTCGTCACTCGTTGGACAAAGCTGGGGATCTCAATGTAGGGGTGCTCGATTAGCATCTCGACCCAATTCCATCGGGGTGATTTGTGCCCAATTTCGTCTCCAAACGAAAGTGGTAAGGGTCCGGTGCTATATAGCACAACCTGATTCTTATGTAAGTCTTTTCACTTTTTACCCACACATTTACCACAAGAGTTTATACTGTATAAAGCTAAATTGTTCTAAATAAAACGAATGAGAAACAATTCAATAGCAATTGGAATCAGTAGTGTACATTTTAATTACACCAAACATTCTTTCAAAGAGATAACTTTGCGTAGCAGGACGATCAACATAATTTCAGAGTGTGCACAAGCCTTTACATTTGTATCACGGTAACTGAACAGTTTCTCATGAAATTAATTAATTGGAAAAACGCTTAAGTAAAATTCGTTAGTTACTACTCATTTTATGTCACAATTAAAATGTTGTTGCTTCTCTTTCAAATTCCAACTCTTTTTTACAATCAGATACTTTCAGCGCGATTTAATTCTTCATAACATTCTACAGTCAAAATGAAAAACGATTCAGCATCGGATATTGAAGGGTCCCAAAATATGTGCAGTGCGAATGGCGGATGTTGCCTCCAAATGACAAGGAAACAAAATAAAACGTTCTGCCTTCAAGAATGACGTATTTATTAGCCTGTAGATTTTCTACTGTTGAACTCCGTAGATAATATCTTCCGAGTTCTGCTCTGTTCCTTTCTTTGCTTTAAACTAGTCTACTTAAAAGTCTATGTGCGTCGAAGGGTTTCAACCTGAGGTTTCAGATGTCGACCCATACCCATCACTTGAAATGAGACTAGTCAGTCGGGACTCGGGGCATTGCTCTTACTAGTGGCGAGCCATTCACATTCAGATTGTTTGGATTTGCATTCATCCCTAACATACTATCATTCACTTGAAATTATCTTGCAGCTTCACCATATTATCATCTGTCACCAGAACCAAAACTTTTATTATTACATTTTTCGTAGTCATTCTTGAAAATACCGTATATATGATGTAAGACAATGCAGAAAAGTATGTGTATGTACTTAGCTGTGTAATTTATAGTTGGATTTGGCTACAGTATTTCACAATATAGAATGTCTGCAGTTTTGAGGGTTGGGGCTTGGGAGACCCCATAGATAACCAGTGGCTTCTTGAATTGAATTGTGGTCTCCTTACTCTTATGCGGTTTTATAGTTGCAAGCTGCAATAATCCTTTGGATAGTTGCCAAAGAAACGAATGATCGAGTTATGTTAGATGATTCTTGTGTGTTGGAAACTATGACGCTGCGAAACGAATTCGACTATGGACTACGGATCATCCATATGAGAGATTCAAGAGGTGATTTGTGATTTCGTGATACGTGATTTTGGCGTGGCGTGGGTTTGGTGAGGAAAGTACTCGGTCTATAGCAAAGCAGCATGTGCACGGAAGGGCAATTTGTAAGAAACAATAATTGTCCTTCCTACGGACGACGGGCTACATGAATTTAACCGCATCGCTCTAATTATGAGAAAACCCCTGGAATAACTTTCAAATTGGGTCGACTCGACAATACATGAATGCATGGTTAAATTTTTGAGTTCCTGTTTCGAATATTCACCTAATCTTTCGAAATTACAGCTCCGGTCGTTAAAAGTATTTTTTAAGTGTTCTTTAATTTGACGCTTCATTTCTTGGATAGAGAATATTTTACTTTATGTGATAATAAGGCTAAGAAGCGTCATTGATTGAAAGTTACAACATGCAAATTGAAGAAGGCTATATGTGCACATTTATACCATTGTAATTTACTTATAATAGATACTATTCTGTGATACTATTATTAGGTTAGTACAAATTTCCAAGCTATTTTAACGGTATATTCTCCACGGTGGGGTTTGCCGTTTGCCCAATTTAAAAACACTATTAATAATAGTAGGTTTCTGTCATGCAAGCAAAGTGCCTTTCTCTACCCAGCAGCTTTGCTCAGCTACTGTCCCCTAAAACAGTAATTCATTAGATGATGTTTCTAGGCGGTCGGTGGGTCGGTCGGTCGGTCGGTCGCTACTCGCTATGTTCTGTTCTGAGTTCCTTGGAAGTCCCTCAGGAATAGTGAGATATGAGACGGTAGGTATGGAGGCGTGTAATCTGCATGGAAGGCCTGCTCGAATATTCCCATGGGCCTGACGCTGGACTTTGCCAACGGGCTCAATACAGGAACAGGAACTGCGGAGTTTATGTGCCACCGTAATTTTCTTTCTCCCCGCGAGAAAACCATTGCGTCAATTATATAAACGGAAGGAAAAATATTTTTAGAAATAATATGGTGAAAATAATCTTGTGCCGCTTCGTTTTCATTTGACACTAAACGAATATTTCTGTCCAGCTCGATATGGGAGAATTAAATGGTAATTCAACTCGAGGAATGTGACTAGCTCATTTTCAGCGAGAAATGCTTGGTTATGGAAAGCACGAGCTTGCAGAAAAGTAGTGACTGTGCTGTGAAGACGATTTAAACAGGCGGTGATAAATTACCACATGGGAATACAAACCTACGACTCGGATTGGAGTCGTGCTGTATGTATGGAAATGTCGTGGAGCTAGATGAAAATTACATCCATTTGAAAGCAATTTAAAAGATTTTGTTTATACGAAGTGAAAATATGTAGACTATTTGTTCACCGTTGCTTCTCTTTCTAAACTGTTTGCTGAATACAATTCAGATTTATAGCAGGTGCCTCTAGAATGCCAGAGGTAGATTCTGCTGGGCTAGGACCTGCCAAAGTAACCATAGAAACCTCACCTGGAATCAATACCTTGCCATAAACGTTGATGACAATTACACACTCAGACAAAGATCGCATAGAGTACAGAAGAATTCTACTCCTGAATTGAACAGTAATAATAATTATGGAGATATGATGCAAAATTTGATGGTTTGCTTTAAATGTACTGAAGCGTGCAAATCAGTTTGTTAGGCGTCGTAATGTGCTGGATAATACGAAAAATAATGCTTATCATAGTGCAGTCTCTCTCAACGGCTGGGAAGATTTTCTGCATGGAAACTTCTTTAGCAAAGCTGCCAAGTTTCTTGATGAGGTTTTAGAAGATGGAAAACGAGACGAGATGATGAGGTAGGCGAGGGAAGAGGAAAGAAAAGAGAGAACTTTTCGCGTTGCATCCATCCCCTATTCTTATTCTCTGTCTTTCTATCCATATTTATCCATCTCACTCAGTCGCGCTTGCTTTCCTCTCCGGTTTAATGTGCGAAAATTCTTTCTTCATTGAGTTCATCTCTTGATAGTTATATGCTGGTGACGTTGTTTTCAAAGGAGCAGACAAGGATAAAGCTATACCCACTTTTTATTCATCTTTTTATCGTCATCTCTCTTTCACAACGTCGTGATTCCAACTCCTTTATATGAAGGGAATACACCAGGGTAAATAATACTTGTAACTTGAAAGATAACACGAGAATTACTCGACAAAAATCTTGTTAAAAAACGCGCACATTTCATTTTACATCATCTAATGAAGAGTCGCTCGTTGATTTCGAATTTGTTGCGGGCAACTTTTGTTGTTGGTTGTTAATTCCATCGACAGAGGCAAAAGAAAAATTGGAAGATTATACCAGACTTTTTTAAGATTCATTTTTTTCTAACTCGGTAGATTAGCGTAAAATCATACCTACTTATAGCATTATGGCAACTTGTATTATTTTATCGTAGCAATCAAATGAGTTTTGCTTCCCTGCAAAGAATATGCGCGAACAAAAAAATTGAGGTATTAATTCACCTGTCATGGCATCACGCTACCATGAAAACTAAATTGGTTATTTATTCGTAGGGTTCTTTCCTTTCCTTGCCGTGTACACACACAAAGCTGCTGAGAATATGTGCCTTCTTTATGTTTATGCTTTTACGTACCTATTTGCTTATGCTTGAATGTGCGACAGGAAACTCATCTTGTAATTTGGCCACATTAAGTGTAACCAAGAAGTCCACGTTAAGCGAGCCCAGTTTCCCACTCACCTCCATCTCACGTTCGCGTGGAGAATGCGGAGAGATAGTTTCTTCGAGTTTATGTTTTGAATAATAAATGTTGGAGTCAAACATGATACAGAAGCTATTAGCGATGGCGAGTAGCAAGAACATGAAGCCATCTATGCCGGTATCTGGTCAGTAGAGCACCGTAAAAATAACGCTCATAGAAAACCCTCATCGCGGAAAGGAAAACATCCAAAATCACTTAGGTAAATATCCGAGTGATATTATTTTCAAGTTACACAACAGTTGTATTAATATCGGCTTCTATGAGAAATAGCTCTTCACAAAGTGCCCACATTACGGCCAGCTTTCTCAACGATTTCAAACCGTGATCGAAAAGCGAACGGCAAAATCAGCGCATATCGCAATACATACTTGGTTATCTTTAAACGCTTGAAGCAATGTATTTTTACTTAAGACATATGTGCTCTTATGTGCCAGCCCTCTTTTCTTCTAGCTCTTATGAAGTAGAACCGGCCATGTCTGGGAAGTAAGGTATGGTAGGGTGATCAAGTCAAAGGCATTACTATAAGTGTTAAATATTAGTTCCACGAGGTTACGTAAATTAATCTAATCAAGTCCCATCTCATAAGCCCCCATTGTATGTAAAGTGAAACAAAATGCATGGAAAATAATGAACTTAGATGAGCTGGCGATTGCATGTCTGATGTGCGTTGCTGCCCTATAGTGCCTGGCTAATGGCTATAAAATCCTGTTTCTTTCAAATTAAGTTCAAACGAGTTTAATTTCTTTTTTAGGTCTTGCACACATCTTAATTTGTCTCTACGATGGAGTCAGATGAACCAATTGTAGCTTAAGAAACGGCCAAGGACTGTGGGGAATCTGAGAAAATGCTAATGAACATGGATCGTCAAGCTGAGGGCAACTATTGCGTTTGAGCAATTTTGAGTATGACCGTTCCGGAATCTAGACAGGACTCTAAGTTGTAATTTTTATTGTGACATTCTCTTAGCTTTCTGACCCATCGTCAGCATGCGTTTGACCGTGGTGAGACTACCGCAGAAGCAAATTAATATTGGATTGTGAAAATTATTTCTATGAAGATCTTAAAAATGTCTGGCTGGATGAGGATATGAGCCCAGAAGCTTTTATCGTCGACTTCTCGAGGCAATTCAACCGCGGTCAAACGCGTAGTCAGCGGCATAGCGTCATATTGTCATTTTGTCAAATCGTCAAATCGTCAAATCGTACACAATGGAATCAGATCAAACAATTGAAGCTCAACAAGAGGCCAGGGACTCTATAGGAAGTCTGAGAAAATGAAATACGAATGAGCACATATCTTCAACCTATTGGGAATGGGTTTGAGCAAGCTTCACTATCTTTAACGCTGTAATTATTGCTCTGAAATCCTGTAAGCTTTCTGATCAGTGATGAGAATTGCATTTCTGTAGTCGTGGCATATTGCGTGATTATGAGAAGAAATTGACGACCGACGAGCGACGAACGACGAACTACGAACGACGAACGAGTTCCAGCCAGCAGGCAGGCAGGCAGGCAGGCAGGCTGCGAAGTGGCCGGGCACTGGTTGGCATACAGGGGTCGCATTTGGGTCGATGACGTGAATTGAACCGACATCGGGTGGTGTGAGAAGGTACTTGAGTTGAGAGTAGTCCCAAGTCACACATTATCCTCAGCATTGCATTATTGCAGCCTTGCAGGCCAGTGGTCGAGAGTTGAGGACCTGGCGGCGCCGGTCGAGTCCGCTCGGCTGGCTCGGCTGGGACTCGAGACTCGAGGCTACGGGAAAGGGAACGAAACGGGAACGGGAACAGGAACGGGGCTACGGGAAAGTGGGGGTGGTGTAAAGCGTCGGACCGACTGGCCCCCCATAAACGACGCACGGGGCACACCGGAAGGAGGAGGTGGGGGTGGAGTGGCACGTCCGCACACTGGATCGACAGAATGCAATCTGCACACTATTGCTGATATGCAAAGCGAGAGTGCGAGAGGGACAGAACGAGAGACAGAGAGAGAGAGAGAGAGAGAGAGAGGAAGAGAGAGACATGATTTCTATCTCTGTTATTTTATAGAGCTTTGTTTTCCCACATTTATTTTCATCAGATGACGTTTAGTTCCTAATTACTCTAGTTGTCAATTAACGCTACAACGAACTTATTGGGAAGTTTGCTATTGATTTGGTCTGTCGTTTCGTGTCGTGCGCTCTGGCTCTGGCGCTACTCGTTTGCATTGTTTTCAAGGCAAATTTCGAGATTAAATATGCTCACTTCTTGTCGCAGCAGTAGCGCGGCGGAAATACATTTGGTAAATGTCAGAAAATGTGTTGTTGTTTTGCAGTTTTAGCGTGATGATACATGCATTGTTTTAACAGTTGACAGTTTAACAACCATTAGCGGCAACACAGCACTAAGTGATATAAATATCTCTCTGACCAGATCCTATTAATGCATGCTATGTATGTCATCTCTCTAGGCTATGGGACCTCGCGCACCATTTCCCATTCCTCCCGTTTCTTCTGCTTACTGCTTCGTTACCAATGACCAATGTCCCGTACTCCCCAGAAGAGTTGGCGCAAGCAAGGGGGGGGGGGGAGATGGAGGGGGATAATGCCCACTCGGGCTCAACTCCAGGCGCGCTGGGTTTACCAAAAGGTTGAACAGATTTCCAAATGAAAGGTCGTGCGAAGGGACGGCAATAAGAAGTCATGCAGAATGAGGATCTTTGTCACCAATGAGTAGAGAAGCCATGGGAGAACGATGGGAGATGGCTGATCGGTGCTCTGGAGGGGGTGGAGGGTGAGGACGGGGGGACGGGGGGCGATGAAGGGGCGAGGGGCTTCTCTGCAGGCTTCAAATGAAGTAGTCGTCGTCGTGTGTTTGATGGTGCCATTAGTGCATGGCCGAAGGGTTGGTTATTGACTAAAGACATCGGGAGTCAGATATCTGGTCATTTACGATCAGCAAAAAAAAATTAAAGTAATTCCACTCAGAGAAATTTTACGGGATTGGAAACTGTGGGCATTATTCTGATTAGCGATAGCGATTTAGTTCAGCTGACGGCTAAGTCTATCGAAGCGTTGATTTTTTTTCACAATCCCACAATTCCACAATAACACTTTCGCATGGCTGGTGTAGTGTATATTGTAGTGTAGATACATATTTTGTTTTGCTAATTGCAAGGAACCATTGAGGGGTGCTGCTAAGTGAGCTTCACGGTACGTAATTGTGTATGGCAGTACGGATGTTTGGACTGTAGAAATAATACCATTGGGACGATACCCACTTACTTACAACTTACTGATCGCAATCACCATTATTGAAAACTTCGTAGGTTTACATCAACATTATTTCGCAGACAAATCGAATCTTGTTTAAAATTTTAAAAACTACTTTCGGAAATAGAGGCTCATTCTGCGATTTTTTGTTGCCCGTCAATGACCATGCGTGAACTGTGCGGTTGAAGAGGGAAGTAAGTGGAATAAAAACTAGTAAGGCCTGCCTCGCATACACCACTCAAAATAATGTGGAAGCACAGGATCATCGTCTGTGCTCCTGGCACTACCGACCAATTGTGACCAACTCTTCAGCTTAACGGCCCTATTAGCGGAAATTACAGTCAGAATGCTAACGGGGGTGGAACTGGAAAGAGGAGGGGTGAGAGAAAAAGAAATTGGGTGAAAGAGGAATAGAACAAATGAGAGAAAAGAAAATTTAGAGAGCGAAAGACACGTCCTTCCAAAGCTCGCGAAACTTAGACGACTAAAAACTTTTCCAAGAAAATCAGTACAATTCATTTTCCAATTACACCGAGTCATTTCTAATCCGCACGAAAACATGACTAGTGACTACACTTCGTCGTTTTGATTATTATTTCGTCCTATGCTCTCGTTTGGAGCGTACAGAGCAATACGAATTACATCAGGGACTGCAGCGCATAATGTAATGAACATTTTTTCGATCTCTCCTCTTGAGTCGCAGCAAATTCTATTCCCATCTCTTGTTGGCCGTTGGTTTACATTCGAACCCTACTGGGATGGTCTGACATAATTTGTCTTTGTTTGCGCCCTTTGCTGGCGTGAGTCGAGCAGCGCACTGTGTTGGCCGTTTGGTGCCGCTTGCCCCATGGGATGACTACTTGAGTGTGACATGGTATGTCAGAGGAGCGCCGCCGTGCTGGTGAGGCAGCATGCTTTGTTTTTGGCCGCCACGGCCAAATACCAGGCTCACCTACTATACCCACTACTTCCTACTCTCTACTCCCTACTCCCTCTAATCCTGACTCGTGAGTTTCGGGTCCTGGGTCTCGGGCTCTGGGTCCAGAGATGCGAGCCGACCACCCCCGTATCTGGCTATCTTTTCCAAGTCCTTGTCGAAGTCCTTTGAGACGGATACATCCACTGATTGGGCTGCGACGTCGGCCTACTGCCAACTTGAATTTTGATGCTGGCAGCTCGAATAAACAAGGGAGGCTCGATACATTTTTTTGTGATTCATTAGATTCACGTAACTTTGTGATCTAACTGTCATGGGACCATATGAGTTTTGGAAATATTTTCGGCTTATGTCAAACTTGAAATCGATGGTTTAGTCCTTTGTTTAAAACGGGTTTTTTCGGGCTGTGCACAGTAAACAAGTCATTTCTAGGTTATACTGTACAATCTAAGTTCAACCCTTGAAATAAGCAGATTATGCTTAGAGCAGTCAATCAACGATTCATTTAGCATACAATTCATGTTTGTATTTGACTATTGGTTATTGATTTGGATTACTTACATACAAATACTTCTGTGTTTCTTTTTTCTCTTTGTTTTTGTACTCCCTTTTCATTGCAAAATGTTTCGGAAGGGTCCAAACATTCATTGGCGCCTATGTATTGTACTTGTGATGTGGAAAAAGCAAATGATAGTA
>QKMV01003286.1:0-11690 GCA_003287335.1 Lednia tumana
ATATTCAAAAGAAATACGGAAACCTCCTGAGAAATCGTTGTTGAAACTGTGGAAGTTTTTTGTATAGCCAGCTGCTAACATCTCTCTTGTGGTAAAGTTTCGAAGATGGTTAGTGAAATCCTCTGGACCCTAATTCTGTAATTTCTCATGCAGTGAAATCAAATGGAAATGAAAAGCAACGAAATTTTGTTTTTGGTTATCTATTAGTGTTTATCGGACTAAACCATTCTGATTCTGAAATTATTAGCGACAGGAGTCACTGCAACAGTGATCAGCAGAACGATGTCGTCCGAAAATACTTAAAAAAACACCAAGTTGTAAAATTCAGCTACAATTCATTTCATATCATATAACTGCATGAAATTATACAAAATAGAGGCACGTTGGCACTTTCCGTTACCTTCCACTTATAGGAGCTAACTTTGTCAATTCACTACCTAGCTATGAAGCCATCAGCCCACATAGTTATGCGGAGACAAATTCTTTCCGGCCTCACCCAATCTCTAGCTGTTAGAAATGGCAAGGCTTTATCCACATGGTCACCTCTTACAACAGCTTTCAATGTGAGACCAAACAAGAAATTGAACCTGAGTCTTACACGGGAAAACACGGTCTGTAAATTTAATCAGCTTTCATTTTGTTATTTCACTTCTTTATTCGTCATGTGTGTTTGGTGTGTGACTTGATCGTTATTTCAGGGATTGTTCGGCTTTCCTGAATTAATAAGTCATGAAGGGTTTTATGCTTTAAGAGACAGAGCTGTAAATGAATCAGACTCTCTCGTTGCTGAATCATGTAATATGAATAGGTAGGTATTTGACTTGTTTATAATTCCCCACATCTTTTTCCATGTGCATAAGAGTCTTTTAATTTCTTTTTGTGATGTTTCTAGGTCCCGGAAGATGGTAGAGATTTTTGACGAGCTTTCGGACACCCTCTGCAAAGTTGCAGACTTAGCCGAGTTCATACGAGTTGCCCACCCAAAAGCTGCTTTCACACAAGCGGCAGAAACAGCTTGCGTTTGCGTAAGCAGCATCGTAGAAACGTAATTGCTTATACAATTATTGTACTTATAGACAAATTGCTAACTCCCTACCAACAAGGCTACTAGCTCGCTGCTTGAGATTTTATAGAAAACTTAATCGTAAATATGCTTCTAAACTCTGATCTCGAAAATCAATTTATTTCAGATTAAATACAAACAGAGAATTATATTCAGCACTTCAAAATGTTTCCAGTACGAAAGATAAATATCCCACCAATTTGGTCGATGAGCATGTAGCTAAGCTATTTCTCTTCGACTTTGAGCAGTGTGGCATACATCTACCCGAGAGCGAACGGCAGAAAGTGGTGCATTTAAATGACGTTATCTTACAACTCGGTCAGCGGTTTATGACTGGAGCAGTTAATTCAAGATCAGTACCAAAAAAAATGTTGCCATCGAATGTGCAAAATTTGTTTGAGAATGATGGTGACAATGTTTTAATAAACGGTTTGTATGCAGATTCCCCAAGTTCTATGGCAAGGGAAGCAGCTTACAAGCTTTTTTTGTATCCAGATAAGCATCAGGATTATCTTTTGGAAGAAATGCTGAAGGTAAGGCAGCCATTTAACACAAGACCCATAACAGTCAATACTTTTCTAATGGTTCACAAATTAATGTTTTACCATCAACAAATCACACAATTCTCCCGATACTAAAAGGCAGCTATGCCTACTAGCTAATATGTGACAGATATCCGAACCCAACGCAATTCATTCACATTTTCCAGCCAGCCATTCTTTAGAGTGTAGGGATATAGGAGGCTCAAAACACGTCAAATATTTTGAATTGGTTTTCTTTTAAACTATTTTTGGAAAAAATATCATGTAATTGTGTTGCCCCTTTAATAATTTCTGGATAGGCAGCTGCCACCCTACCCACCTGCAGCTGAAGCCCCTGGTTATTGAAGGCCCACTAATGGGCCTTCAAAAAACTGAACTCAAATTGGCAGCTGATGAAATATACCGTTTGCTCGTCACGGGTGTCTTCCCTAAACATACTGTATTTTGTGTGTCCAATTTTATAAATTACTACTTTTGCTATCTTAGGCAAGACACGAGTTGGCTCAAATTTGTGGATTTCCAACTTATGCCCACCGAGCATTGAAATCTTCGACTGCTGAAACGCCAGGAATGGTTAATGAATTCCTTGATACCTTGGCTACAAAATTGAGCACGCGATCTGAAAATCATTTAAAAATTATGAAAAGCAGGAAACTTACCGAGGAGCCTGGTAAAGAGGTAAGTGTATTTACTATACATGAATATTCTCATGCTTGCTTGTTATCAAAATTGACGATGACAAAAATCTATGTTTCAACTGTGTTTAGGACTTAGACCCCTGGGACATACCATACTACACTCAAAAACTGAGACGCGAATGGCTTAAAGTGGAAACGTCACAGTTTTTACCATATCTTTCCCTTGGGTCTTGCATGGAAGGGCTGAACATGCTTATGAACACCTTATTTGATGTCAAGTTGGTCAACGAAGATGTAGGAATAGGTGAAGTGTGGGCCAATGATGTCTACAAGTTAGCAGGTAGGTACCAGCTAATAGTTTTTTAATCTGATAAAGTGCCAATTTAACATGAAACTAATTTTTTCTAAAAATATTCACTGAAGGGGTCTTACTTTAACGTGACCTTGACGTAGCACCTATGCTTTAAAATTGTGTGCCGCTAGATAAAGTGTAGCTTCTAGTCTCTTCTCAAGTCTATTTTTTAAATTATATCATGTGTTATATTTGATCCGAATATAGCAATAATCACCACATTTTGAAGCATATTTCGGGTTTATTGGTCAAAATATTGAGTACGCTAAGGGAAGACTTAAGTTACGGTTTTATCTACAGCTCTTGCTTACTATCATTGGTCATCTTGAAAGGTTTAGCCAGCATTTGTCGAAAAAACTTGGTCTGAATGAGTAAGAAGGTAGAGGTGGGACTGGCCCTGACCTTTAAAAACAAATTGTAATAATTTAATGAACACGTGTTAAAATGAAACCCTTTAAAGCCTGTGTTTTTGGTCTATTCATACCGACCTGTTTCAGCAGAATGGTAAAAAATTTAACCAACTGGAAACAAAACAATAAAAAGCTACTTGGAAAACTAAACTAGAAATGCAAAACCATTTTGTTCGGCTCTTGATACCACAAAAGCTAAGGAACATTACGATGGACCAAAGGTTGGCTGGGGGACCATTCCTACCAAGAACCATTTCTGTTCAGGAGAGAGGTTGGAGGGTGTGAAGCGAGTGCAGCAGTTTCAATCTTATTGCCATCAACCTCTGGACAGCACGGATTAGTGGAGGAATCCTGCTGTTCGAGTTCTACGTGCCGGAACCGTAGGCCGTACTTTCCCTGTTAGGTTCATCATCACCCTATCATTCACCGGCGCTATTGACCAATAGCACACGGCATAGAGTCAAGTGTGTTGTTGTGGAAAGAAAGGAAAAAAAGTGGTCAGGGTTGGATTCTAAGCAGAATAGAATAAAGAAAGAAATTTTCTTGAAGAGCCATCCCTATTTGACGATTTCATTGCAAGGGATTTGTTTATGTGGAACTTGTTAATTTGTGCCCTTTTTTTCTAGTGGTAGACAACAAGGAAGGACTTCTTGGTTATATATACTGTGACTTTTATGAGAGAAGCGGAAAGCCAAACCAAGATTGTCATTTTACTATTCGTGGAGGCAAACAGTTGGCGGATGGAACGTATCAAGTGAGTGTCTTACCTATTATGTAATCAGTTTCTATTAGCCGATAGTAGATGAGACACGTTGATTTAATCCCAACGCTATGCTTTCAGAATCCAGTAGTTGTATTGATGCTGAACTTTCCCATGCCAATGTGGTCAAGTCCCAGTTTGCTGACTCCCTCCATGGTTGACAACCTGTTCCACGAAATGGGTCACGCAATGCATTCTATGCTAGGAAGAACCAAGTACCAGCATGTTACAGGAACCAGATGTGCCACAGACTTTGCAGAAGTTCCATCAATATTGATGGAATATTTTGCAGCTGATCCCAGGGTAATTATTTCTCAAAAATAACAACTCGTTATTACTGGCACAAGCTTTGAAATCAAGTATCTTATCTTTAAGTACCTGTCCAAATTTGAATTTGGATAATATACCTAAAATACAAGGACGGTCGGTAAATACAGAATGCTACAAGGGAAAAATAAATTAACGGGGGGACGAGTTATTTTCTCCAACTAGCTGCTTGGCTCTAAGGAAGTAAGGTGTATACGGATATTCAATTGATCGCGAGCGAAGCCATTCTGTTATGTCTGTGAACGATCGCTCTTTATGTTTCGATGGCAACCGATCAACATATTGATGCGCAAGCGTTCGTACCGAGCTCCAAAGAGAGGCGCACACAATTAGGCCATTTTTAAATATATCTGTTCGTTATGGACAGCATGGAGTTTGCAAAGTGTAACGATAATGTTTATCAAATTACCGTGGGTCCATCGAAGAAGTGGTGTGTGTTCGAGAAAGTATTTTCAAAGTAATTATTTGGAAAAGCTGATTCAATGCTAATATTTTCTTGGACAGACGTGACCCACAAGCCATTTCAAGTTACTTAACCTATAAAATAAATATCTTCATCAGGTAATGAATATGCCCACAAAATCTTTTCTCGGGCATTCGTTGCATCGTCATTGCAACCCCATTGAAGTCGTATCCGATAATAAAGAAAAAACTTTGCACATGAGCACCAATTACAATGCTTGCCATATTTACTGCCATTGTTCAAAACACAAGGCACAACTTGTTGTTCAAGTGTTTCGAAATAGCACTTGACAACTGGAATTTTGCGCGACCAGTTGTGACCGAAGAAATAATGGAATACGGCCGCAATAGGGTGGATGTATGTAGCCGGCTGGCTGTCCCAGGCAGCTCATACTGCAAGTAGTGTGTTGTACGATGTACGTGCATGTATGATAGTTTCTTGCCATCTTGGTGGTTTTGTCTTGAAGAAGAGTACAAATGGATTAAATTGAGCTGACTGTAATATATTATGTGTTTTTCTAGAAGTGCTTTGTAATTTATTCAAAAATAGAAGTGCATATATAGCTGTAAATATTATGGTGCAGATAATACTTAATAAATTTTAACCCATCCTCAAGAAAGCGTGCAAACAAACTGTACTTGCAGTGCGAGTGGCCTGGGATGGCTAGCTGGCTGGATTCATCCACCCTACTACATCACTAGGGGCACGCAGCTAATTGAAGAAAATAATTGACCTCCCTCCAAAATTTTAGACGGCCACTTATATAGATTGAAATTTAAAAAAACACATGCTAAAACTCTACCGAGTAAAATTGCATACAACATGTGAAAATGAACGTTATTTTATTTCAGGTTGTCAGAACTTTTGCAAAACACTTTCAAACTAATGAGCCAATGCCAGAAGAGATGCTAATGAGACTGTGTGCTTCAAAAAGCCTTTTTGCAGCAGCTGAAATGCAAGTTCAGGTGTTTTACTCTGCATTAGACCAAAGATATCATGGAGCTCACCCGTTGGGTGGATCAACAACAGATATCTTGGGCGAAATTCAGCACAAGTATTACGGTATTCCTCACGTGGCTAATACAGTAAGTACTCCTAATTAAGTTTCCACTTTTTGTAGGAAAAATGGTTGAAGTCAACATTGCAACGCTTATATACAAACATAACATATAAACATGCAAGGTAAACATAAAATAAAAATACAAAGAAAATAATGTAGTTTCGTTAATTTTTTCCAGGCATGGCAATTACGATTCTCACACCTAGTTGGTTATGGAGCAAAATATTACTCCTATCTCCTATCGCGAGCAATCGCATCTTGGATCTGGCAGCAATATTTCGAAGCAGATCCATTCTCTTCCAGCTCAGGAGATAAATATCGACGGGAGTGTCTAGCTCACGGAGGCGGCAAACCACCCCGCGAGCTTGTAGCAGATTTCTTGGAACGAGATGTTACGCCAAGTAGCCTTGCTCGAAGCTTGATTAATGAAATAGATTCAAAGAAAGAGCAAATAAATTTTTTGAAAAGCTCTCTGTAAAAACTTGTTGATAGTAAAATTAGCTTGTTTCTCTAAATTTGTTGCTCATTTACCCCAAGCAGTTAAGATGTGAAACGTGAATTATATTCGGGACAGTACAGTATAACTATGAATGTGAAGAATGTTAATCGATTTCTTAAGAACTACGGACAATTACTACTTACTATTACTAAGGACTAAGGGACTAACTTCCTTTCTTAAGGAACTATTGGATCTGTAATTGATTATGAAATTGAACATCGCTTGAGGAAATTGGAAAAAACCTACGGGAGCACGCACTCCAATCATGAAACTGGAATATTTTATCGGTTAAAAAAAACACCCATGCATAGCTAATAAATTCTTTTCTTTTCTTCATCAACCTCTTCAGCATGCATTTTTTCCTGCTCAAAAGTCGAAACAAATAGTAGTGTCTAGTATCAGTGGTTATTTCTATCACTCCTAACATGGCAATAATATCTGTCTGGCGCATGGAGCCATCATTTGTGATGCACAGGATCTCCTCACGAACCTCCCAACGCCCTTGTTCCCTTAAAGCGGCAGACCGTATGCTGCGTTTTGGCAAGCGTTGCATAGCAGTTCCCCTTGACTGCATCTTACCAATGTACGCAATTATTGTTACTACCATCTTGCACTTAAATGTTCGGCGATGGTTAGTGTTAAGAGATCGGCCAGGAACTGCAGCGCCATTACATGACATTTTGATTAATACCAGTTGACAATATAGTGCACCGTGAAACACCACATATCAATATTTTGATTAATTAGTCCATTCAGAAGATGAAAGGCCCTTTTTTATGCAAATCTTTTAGTTTTCAGATGGATCTCCAACTATTGGAGCATCTCAAGCTAAGAGCGTAGATACACTCGAGGAATTCGAAACTGGCTGATCAGATTTGCTACTTTGCAATTGCAATTACTTTGCAATGCAGCCAGTTTCCTTCAGCGTACCTACTGCTGAATAGTTGAACATTTATATAAAGGTATAACCAAGTGGAAAGTATATTGCCATTTATTTCAGTTCAAAATTTTCAAAATCGTACAACAAAAACACTCGATTCACTGTATTTTACAATAAATAAACGTAAGTCAAGTGCGTACTTCCCTCTTGACAATTCTACTGTTTCCGGTCACAAGCAATCTGTGAGAGCAATTTGTTACCTGCCAGGAATGTGACTAAACCAATCGCTAGAAGATAGTTGAGTGTTTGGAACATGTTCAGCTGCAGCCAGAAAATGCCGAATAAAACGAAAATACCTAGAAGAAAAATGTGTACATTCTTGACAGCTGGCAAGTTAGCAAATTATGGTAGAAAAACATCAAACAGCAGAAGAAAGTTCTAGTAGTTTCCAGCAAAATATGAAGGGGATGAAAATTTGCTCTTACTCATACCAACGATTTATCAATCTGTACCTCATCCTCATCTCAAAACCTATAGCCTAACCAAGAAATTTAACTTTTAATCTGAAAATTTCAGGCATTTCCATAAAACCTTATGATACAAAGAGTTTGTTCGAACTCAGTTTCTCCAAAATTACTGATTTTTTCTTTTTTTGGAAGTACTACCATGTGTAGGGTTTATTAAGGGATAAAGTGATAGAGCATACAGGTACTTGCTAAATGTTTCATAAAAAATGCCTTTTTTGAGCTCAAAAAGTGTCATGGTAAGGGGACCAATTGCTGGAAAGACTACAAATTTTCATGCACGATTGATTTGGAAAATTTGTCTTACCTCCTAATCCGAGGTGAAAGGCCAATGCTGAAATCGATAGCGGGAAGTTTGAGATATTCACTCCAATCTTGATCCACTGAAAAAAAGCCATGTGGTTATTCATGATTGGAAGAAACAACGTGTACAGGTAACATTCATGTGTGGAGCAGTGCTTACCAGGCCCAAAAGAATAAGTAGAGGGACGCCAAGAATGGCAGTGAACAAGTTGGACACGAAAACTGGAGGACGCTTCTCAGCCTCACGGAACAAATGCTGGAAATTACAAGCGTATTTTAGAGATATACAATGAGATAACAAATAAAGATATAAACAAGCAAGCTGTTGTCATTGCGTCAAAATCCTTGGCCATTTAGTCAGGAAGAAGTATTTCATAAGACATTTCAAAATTAAATATCCTGAGCCGGTGAGTACAAGCAAATCACTCTAGAACAGTTGCCAGGCTGGGAAATTCCTGAGGTCAAAGGTGATGCAACGAGACGGACTTGTAGTACGCATATTATGTAAGCTAAAAGTTGCACGACCATAATTTAAAAAAAATCCTCGATGGGTTTTTTCAAACCCACAAAATATAAGTGTAAATTAAAATTTTAGAGTTGTAATTGAAATAAACTTCCAATAAACTATAATTTGTATCCAGTTCATTTAAAGAAAAGTAGCAGGCTCACTTTGATTTCAGGTTTTTGCGTGAAACGGGGTTGTGCTGGACTTGTCGAAATCTGTTCAGAGAACTTGAGGTTCACCACCCCGACTTGCCAAGCAAAAGAGTTGGAAAGAACGGCGTCACCGATTATTAACTCCACCGCGTATAGTCCCGAAAGGTGTCCAAACTCCGCCGATTTAGCACCGACATCCTAATAGCGAGAGCAAAGACATAGCATTGAGTGGTAGAATATTTTGGACAGAGCTGTCTGCAGCACAAAATGATGGCATACAGCTTACTGCTTACCATGTGAAACTTATAGACTTTGCTAGAATCGGGTTCCGCAACAAACGTGATTTCTTGTTTCGTTTCTTCGTTGTACAAACGGACGAAAGCCTGGTGAACTGTCATTGGCTTTCCTGTGCTTTTATCTTTCAGTACAAACTTCATGATAACCTTTTGAAGAGAATCTGCTTCTATGACACTCCTAAGCTTGGTAGGGAATGTAACTCTGAAAATTAAAAAATATTACATTGGAACCCTGAAAAAAAGT
This sequence comes from Lednia tumana, assembly GCA_003287335.1. Lineage (NCBI taxonomy): Eukaryota > Metazoa > Arthropoda > Insecta > Plecoptera > Nemouridae > Lednia > Lednia tumana. Next base: position 9,019 of record QKMV01003286.1, read on the forward strand.
CAAGTCCAAAATTGTCCCGAATTCTGACTCGACCATTTAAGATAACCTTTGACAGTAAGCGAGAGAGTTATTGATAAAAGTGTAACTAAAGTCTATTGCCACAGGTTTTTCAATATTTTGGCCAACACCAAATGTGCTCCCAAATATTATGGTTTTTGGTGCGTTTTGCATCATCAAGTTAAGCTTCCTATGGTGCAATTACCTATCAAGCACAAGTAAACAGCACCTCTAACTTCATTGTGAGTTTTGTGCATCAGGTTAGTTATCTGACCAATTTTGATTTTTGAAAGTGACATAACCGAGTCAAAAACTTGCACAAAAACAATTCTCCTCTGTAAAAAGTACAGAGAAAGCAATCTGGACTTGAGGCGATTTCCCTAATGGTGAGAACTAAACAATAAGCAGAACCTCAAAATAGCCACGATTTACAAGGCTTCAAAATTCAGACATACTTGGTAAGCTTAGCTTGCGTTGTTTGGTCAGCGTCAGCAGTTCCAATCTCCAAGCTTTCAACGGCAACGGCGCACATGACCTTCACAGTGAGAGATGCTCCAATGTTCCCAACTAAACGGGAGTCCGGTTGTGCCAACGACGCACTCACCGACAGCTTGTACAATCCACGCTCTGGCTTCGAGTCCATTAAATTTATGGAATACACCGTTCTGTGAACAACGAAAAGTTACGACTTCTATAATAAAGGTACATATACAATCCAAAGCAAGATATCCTGGAATGCATCCTGGCATGTTTGAGCAAGCCCCATACAATTGGCAAACAAAGGAAGATATTTTCTAATTGAATATTTGAGTTTGAGATCTGCTGTGAGTCCCATATAGTTTTGAAATTTTCACTACTTTCTTTTTACTTTTTTGTATGTAGCTAAGCTACTTACTTATAGATTCCACCTATGTTACTACTTACAGTAGAATTTAAATGAGTTTATCATGCCCATTGCAATCTTCAGCGGTAACATCTTCAACCTTAAGGGCAAAGGAAATCAGTACCATTCAGAGGGCAATGGAAATGGAAGGCTTATTTTAATTCTACTGTACTTGTTTTCATTTTCATGTCATGGGGAAATCTAGAAAATCTAGCAACCGTAAATACAAACAATATGAACAAAAAAAACTTTAAAGGTAGTTTGGTTTAATTCAGGGCCCCTTCCTTCGTGTGTATGTGTGTGTGTGTGTATGTGTGTGTGTGTGTGTATGTGTGTGTGTGTGTATGTGTGTGTGTATGTGTGTGTGGGGCAGATAATATCCTGATATTATTTTCAGATAACTGGATACAAATTCATTATCCATTTAGGCATCCCTACTGCGAAGCAGCCACATACCAAATTTTATAACTTGTGTTAGAATACTTTGTAGGCATGGATTGGAGCTCATCTCTACGCTTGAACAAGGCAGATGCTGAAACATCAACACTTCATGTTTCAACGCCTACAATTTTCTCTGTGACTGAACGGTTTAGCGTGTTGGATACACCGGTTTTTGTGAGATCATCAAGCTAAGCAACATTACGGTGGACCAAAAGCTGGATGAGTGACCAAGCTGGGTGCCCATTCATACCAAGGTCTATTTCTGTTTGGAAGAGAGGTTGGAGGGTTAAAAGCTAGTACAACGGCTTCACTCTCCTTAAAATCAACCTTTCGACACCACTGATAAGTGGAAGAATCCTGCTGTATGAGTTGTATCGTCCTTCAGACTTTAAGCGGTGGTCCCCTTGGTGCTTTTTGACAGGAGTAGGCTACGTGCCAGGTCCGGGGTTCTCCTCTTTTCTGATAGGTTTATAATCACCACTTCATTCACCAATGCCATTTGACCAATGCCACAGGGCAATAGGTCGAGTGCGTCGTTAAACACCAATAATCAATGAATCAATCAACTAATTTTCTTCTTTTAATAACTTCCACCTCATTTCTTTCCCAATCCACACACACAAAGTATTCCAGCCTCTTGGCACATACATTCTTATGAGTTAGACCAAAGAGATTGATGTTTTATTTATTTATGTATTACGAGGTGTTTAAACGTACAAATATTTACGCGACATAACTTCAAACGTTTATGCCCCTCAGCCCTTCGTCCTTCCTACTTCTTAGCCAACTGTGTTGATAGGTACATAGGTATTAACATTTATGAAACAGCAAACTAGCATGCACTTAACAAATTTACTTACTTATCACTGGCAGTTGCTTCAAACTTCTTTTTAGAGAGAACGACCACCTCGTCTCCAACACGAGTTGCGCTTTCTGCGGTAACGAGCAAGGGTGTAGTTGCTAGAGGTTTACCAAGAAGATTGCTAACTCGAACTGACACAAGGGGAGTCTCAACGGAGACGGCAGAAGAGCTCGCCAATGTGATGGCCACGGGGAGATGGAACTGAAAAAAGAAATAATACAGACCTAGAGACACGAAGAGATAGATAATACCTTGGTATTTTTATAGATATCTTTTCAACTAGGTATAGCGTGTAAGACTAATCAATATTATTCCGTGTTGTGTACTTTCTTTCCTTGATAGACACCTCCATCTAACAGAACATTTTCAGTTTCTTTTTAGCGTTATCTTTACATTTGAGTTCTACCTTTTTTTTTATAGTGGTGTTTAACAACGCACTGTATTGACAACTGGCCCTGTGGCACTGGTCTATTGGCGTCGGTGAATGAT
>QKMV01003287.1:0-11690 GCA_003287335.1 Lednia tumana
TAAGCAAAAGGTCCGGGGTTCAAGTCCTCGAGTAAGCAGGTATTTTTGAAGTGATTTTAATATTCTTAAAAATATTTATATCATTTCAAAAATGCCTGCCTGCTCGAGGACTCAAACCCTGGACCTCTAAATTTGTAAATCCTTGTCATCTCAGCGTAGGGAGTTAGTCGAGTTAGTTAGAGTGTGATGCAGCATAGCATTACTTGTTCTAGAGCAGTCTGACCAATGTCAAAGCCTCTTGATTCAATTCTCTTTGTAAGATCTACTACTCATTTAGATTAATTCAGTTCAGAAATGTAATACTCTGTTTAGCTCAAATGGTAGAGCAGCGGTAATGTGAACTGGAGGTCCAGGGTTTGAGTCGTCGAGCAGACAGGCATTTTTGAAGTGATGTCAATATTCTTCACGTTTAAACTAGCCGTGTAAATGTCTTAAAATTTTTAATCCATTTCTAGAAAACAGTTCTTCAAAAATCAGCCTTGACATGACACTTAGTGGAGTTTAAATTAAAAAGGGGAAAGAATGGCGTTGATCACAACAGCACTGAACCAAAAGTTAATCCTTTTTTGTGTTTTATCGTCTATTTATAACAGATTTCTGTACTTGATTTGCACTATTTATCCGGGATAAATCAAAATTTGGAAGTGCAGCAAAAATTTTGAGAGAAAGCAAGACATGTCATTTCAAAATTAATTTTCAACTACGTAATATATAACATCTCTAAATTGCTTGATTTCAGATCGTCGCACATCAATTGTGCTACACATATTCACGGGGGAAAGAAAAAGTACAACTTCCCATAAAGTACAAGAATGTTTCATACCAGAGTTTAAGATGTTGTTGATATCTTCCAGGAATTCTTCGACAACAATTTGCGTGTCAGTGAAGAGGAATACCGTGTCTTCATTTTTACATCCTGCATTGAAGTACAGCTTTCGAAGGTCGTCGAGGAATGAGCCGTGGTCGTAATTGCGGGTCAGTTCAATTTGGAAGCACCTAAACCACAGGAAAATCTTCATTTCTTTCTAGATCACCTGTAAAACCTGCTGCCTGCAAACCCGTTTTTTGTGATCCGGGAGCAAACAATTTTCCTCTCAATTCAATGGAAAAAAGCATTAAAATTGGCTGGATGAAAAAATTGCCTGCAGCGCCGCTAGCCTGGAGTAGGGAAAGCTGCCTGTAGTCTAAGTTTCGGGCAGAACAGTGAAAACCGATAATAATTCTTGACTGTCGTCATCTAGATGTTTCAACCGCAGGAAAATTTTTGGTGTAAGCACGGCATAAGCCATAGAATAAAGGCTGTAAAGAAGTGGAACGACAATGCTAAATCTCCTACGGCAAGTAGAGAGAGAAACGGGAGAAAAAAAAGAGACAGCTGCCAGTTGCTACCAGTTAGTAGTACAGTTGCTACGCCACCTAGTGGCACTATCCTACAACTAGCAGATGTCTCTTTTTTACCCTGTTTCTCTCTCTACTTTCCGTAGGAGATTTAGCATTGTCGTTCCACTTCTAACAACCTTTATTCCATTAAGTGTTGCCGTTTCTGTACAGATTGGAATCGTGCTGCTGATAGGTGGATCCGCATCGCTTGAACCTACTTGTATCCGTTGAGATGTGCACCGAGACGAGTCAAACTCTGCTTGCCCATACCGCCCACTCCAACCAGCAGGCCGTTTCCGCGCTGAGCACGCAGGATTCGCGCCAGGCGGCATGTGTGTTCCACCGCATCCATAAAGAAGATTATCTTCATCTCTTTCGATGTCAACAAATTGAAGTCACCCAAATAGTCCTGAAAAATATTAAACATTCAATCTGCTGAGTTTTTAAAGCTGATGAGATTACGAGGCAGTAAAATAATGCGATTAAAGGAGCCTATTTTGTTACCTATACTCAGAGCTAGGTAGGAAGTTTGCAATATAAGTAGACTAGCAAAGATATTCGAAGTCACTTCACTTGTGAACATTAGATAATTAACAAAATAACATAACAAAATGTCCGGTCATTTTTGAGCAGTACAAAGTACCTGTACTAGGTAAGATAACTGCTAATAACCAGAAGTATCTGCATGGGAGAATACTCTATTTATAGAATCACTATTGTAATATATCCAGTATTATTGTTAATTGCTCCCACCCATCTGTCTATTATTATGTTAAAAGAAGTATTTGGAATTTTGAAGACTTTCAGAGCCGTTGGATAATGTTGTTTTCTTTTTTACGGTTTGTGCTCTGGTAATTTTCTTGGGAAAACTTGTCAGTTGACGGCGTTTCGTCCGTGATGGCACGGAACTGAAGACCATTCCAACATTGGAACGCCTACTTAGAAGCTCATGATATTTCCCTAATATGCAAGAAACTAATGGTATAATGAAACGTTAGCAAAAATTTACATTCAAAATATCCTTTAGTTTTTCCAAGTTCTTGATTTCCTCATAGACTCGGTCGCATTTGGCTGCAGCCATGATCATGAAGTCCCCAAAGAGAAGCGTCGGAGGTGATTGGATGACTGCCGTATCGGGAAGTTGAACGATTCCCGTCCCGAATGTGCGGCTGCACACTTCGCGCATCAGGAAGTAGAAGTAGCTCTTGTCTTCGACGTTCACCAGCCGATCGTGGAACACTCGCAGGCATTCGTGGTAGAACAGTCTGGCCATCAACAGCAAGTAATTTTAACAACTTGTTTTGAAAACAAGTAAGCGTTTTTTAAAGAGTAAATTATAGGTTGCATGACAATGATGAGATGGTGGTGCTAAAAAGTTCCTAGAAACTTAATATCAGTTTATGAAAAAAGTTTAGGGTAACCAAAAAACTTGTTTTGGTACCCTCAAACTTGTTTTTGGTCCCCTTAAATCTTGATGTTTTGTTCATGATGACATCAATATATCTCCTTAAATCTTCAGTCCTCCAGCTTTAGACCAGGGGGTTATTTTTAGAGATCCCTGAGATTGTAGTTTCAAGTCCGGCTCTTGCATTTCCATCAATATGAAGCTGATCTGAGCCATTTAGGCAAACTAACGCGCTACCCCTGTGACTTACGTGTCTACAGGGCTAACGGAAGGTCCCGGGTTCAATCTTGGTGACCGAATATCCTGGTTCTAAGGTTATCGGGGATTCTACTAAGTATTCCAGGCAGATGCTGGGATGCTGGGATAGTTCCCCTAGCTTGACACGTTGCTAGACATAATTAGAGTTTGTATGGTCTTCCCAAAAAATAATCACTCAGCTATGTAAAGCCATATTTCCATGGTCCAATGTTGATCCGATTTATACGACCCTATTTTCTTCCACCAATGTAGTCAATACACAAAACTTGTGTTAGGCTACAACAGGCTACAACAGCCTTAGAAACTGAAATTATATCAAATATTTTGGATCAAAAATTGTACTGTGTAAACCGGGCTTAATGGTAAACCGCAGTCCCTCCCCACCTCTGCATCTGAGCGACCTCTCGAAGCGAGCCCGAATCGGCTTGAAGCACTCCCTGTATGCACTTGGAGAGATCTCGCAGGTTGAACACGTAATGCGACTTAGTTGGCGTCGGCAGCAGGTCCACGGCGATTCGGTCGTAGATCTCGACCGCCGCGTTCACGATGGAATCTCCGATTTCGGCCACGGCTGGCGCGAAATCCTCCAGGAACCCTCTCATGATCGACTGCCAAGGAAGATTGAAACTTTACGATTGGTTTTTACTGTTGGCTGGTGGAATTATCACAGGAGGGGTCCGAAGGAGAAGGTAGCTGCCGGCTGGTAGAACTATCAACGACTATTTTCTGCAGTAGACATGCATTCACAGCATTTTCCCTTAAAATGGTTGTAAGGCGGGAATCACAATCAGGAGCGCCAGTGAGCAGCATTAAATCCGAGATCTCTCGGAGGCTTAGTACACCTGGAAGGCACGGTCACCCGATTTTGACGAAGTTTTTGACGAACTTTTGTCGAACTTGAACTTTAAAAACAGGGAAAAAAGGAAGCAAGAACTTTTGACGAAGTCGCTTGTTTTCTTTCAACGAACTAAACTTTGGAAATGTGTGTTTTATGCCGGTATTGAGCCCACCTTGAAGATAAGCTTGAGAGCCTGCTCGTTGGGTGATGGAATGAGTAGCATCGCAAAATGGCGAATGAATCGCGGTGTCAAAGGATTCCTGCCTCCGCCTGGCGGCGCGCAAGCGGCAGCAATCACCACATCCTGGATCTCCTTCCAGAACAGCTTCTCTCGGTCAAACAGGCCGTGGTAGTCCAAGTATTGCCTGTCGCCGAAAAGATCAGTGCCATTGACGACTTGCAAAAAGGCTTCATCCAGAGCCCATAAGGCTATATAGACAAAAAAACTTAATAAATGCACTGTCCGACAAATTTTTATCGTCTCTGGAAAAGGTTTTTTTTTGTATTTTCCTAGGTGGTTCATTAAAACAGTACTGATATATTGGAGAGCCTTTTGAAGTAAACCAGTTTTGGCATCCTACGCAGAAATATTGTGTTTAATATAGTACATGCTGACGATTTGATTAAATATTTTATAATTGGTACGGTTTTGAATATCAGTAAATTGAATCAATCAGACAAAAAAATAAGAAGTGTATAATGCCAAAGAATTGTTAATGAGGCGATGATACCAAAGCGCAGTAACTGTGCAACTGAATCCGGATGCGAATCAGATACTTAATTAATAGTTGGTGTAACCACTGAAACTCGACATGAATTCATCTTCTTGGTACACATTGATTAAAGCTCACCGCTCGTTAGAAAATAGTTATAAGCCCTCTGCGCTGCTCCTACCTAACTGAAAAATAGCCAAAGTTGGTACCTTAAAAGTTCTATCGGTGGTTGTGATCCGTAAGTATCCAGTTTGGGCATGTTGACATCGTCAACAAACAGGATCACTTTCTTGCCCATCGGAGCCCCTAGAAGCGTCTTCTTACGTTTCTCCAGTTTGGACTCAAGGATCTCTTGAGTTCGGCCGCTACTTGTTTGAGCGGAAAAGTTGAGCGTGACGGGCACGTATTTGCCTTGGTCTAACAACTTGTTCAGCACGACTTTAGCAATCACGGACTTGCCAACACCTGTCCACAAATTATACAAATATTTATCAATTAGTAATCGGCAAACTCTCTTCTGTCTGTTTTGATTTTAACTGTTCCTTCCTTGCAGAACTCAAAAAGGACCCAATATTTACTTTTCAGAGCCGCAATACGTCTCGTACATAACAGAAATCTAAGACATTGCCGACCAACTATTCCAGCAAGGTATGTACCATAGCGGTACCATACCAATTAAAGTTACGAATTCTGATAGTTGTACGTAATATCTAGCCTAAACGGTCCGAGTCCTATTTGACCTCAAAATATTTGTAATTTTTTACTGTCCAAAATTTTCCACATTGAATAAGATCATGTTTTTAAATGTATATTATCGGTGCACCACTTGGCTGGGACTGTATATAATTAGATTGTTTTAAGGCTTCTTTTTGTGTGCAAAATACCTGATTTATGTAATACGCAAAGCGCGGCGAAATTACCAGTCATTCCAGTAAAGAGCACAGGATGATCTACGGAGAGAAGTTGTTCCATGAGATAGCCGAAGCGAACCGTGTCTGTAGTTGGGACCAGAAGCTCAAAGAACGGAACGTTCTTGTCGTACTGGAAGCTGGGAATCAGCCGGTGCCATTGGTCCATTCGCCGGGACTGGATGTTCACGTACAAACCCCACAGGTCACCCCCGGATGGTAGGCTGGAAAATGAACGGTTGATTAACAGTTTAAAACTCAGAGCAGACAATGAAAGTTATACTTCCAGCAGATGAGCAAATTACAAATGTGCTAACTCCAAAATCTGTAAAGAAATAAACATTTATATAGATAAGGATAACGAATTTAAAGCCAAATACACGGCTAGTATTAATTTGAAGAATATTAAAATCAGTTCAAAAATACCTGCTATACTCGAGGACTCAAACCCCGGACCTTTTGATAACATGGCAACTGCTCTATCACTGAGCTAAGCAAGGTAGAGCAGGTGCCATATGCTAGCAAAAGGTCCGGGGTTTGAGTCCTCGAGTAGGCAGGTATTTTGAAGTGATTTTAATATTCTTCAAAGTATTTACATTCTTGAGATGACTATTATAAGCTACCAGCATGACTGAGAGCTCATCGGAAGAAGCTGTGAATGGTGGTAGTTGGAAGGTACTAGTGGAAGCTGGTAGGAATATGGCTGTGACTCTTTGGTGAAGAATTTATCCTAGCCTTTGTCTGGAATGGCTACTTGTGAAATTGCAGAAAACCATTATAGCTAGTCATTAAAAAATTCCATTCATTGAAGAATTGACGTGCGGAATGAGACAAATCTCCGTATGAGCCAGCGCAGCTTTTGAACTTTTGAACGGAAACTTTTGAAGAGCCGTTACGGCATAAATTTCTATTTTTATTTTTTTACAGATTTAGAACAAAACGAGACCCAAACCCGTGAATCTTTCAGTCAAATTTACAGCTTTTTAGGTATATTCCTGTAGTTCCACAAGATTTTTTAAAGCTTCCACAACATTTCGCCCAAGCTGCGAACGCTTTAATAAATATTGTGGAAATACACTTAACTATTTATCTTTAACACCTTATTTGTCACGAAAATCTCTTTCAGTATAGTTCTATATCATACAGGGGGTACGAACGCGATTGCTTTTTGCGTTCCCATCCCATCCCATCTATTACCCAGCTGACTGATAGTTAACAATTACCGAGCATCTGCATGTTCGTCAAACTGGTCCTTCACGTAGGCTTCAAACTTTTCTCGTGAGCTGTCGAGAAGGTTCCCTCCCACCGACCAGATGTACGAGAAAACAAACGTTTGACAGAGGAATGTCTTCACACGGGCCTTGTCAGCCGTTTTATCAATGGCATCTGGTAATATTAAAATACTCTCTATCAAACTGCAGCACATTGTTGCTTTACTGATGTCCACCTGTAAAGTAAACAAGTAAATACAGATAGATAACTAAATGAAACAAGTCATGCAGTTTGGCGTAGCCAAAATATTAATAAGTATTCCAACAAAATTGTTAAGTGGTGGCAAAGAATAACTTGCCGTACCAACGGAAGCTTGAAAATGTTCGGTCTTCAATTTCGTTTTGATAGCCATGGTAATGAATGTGTTTAAAATAAGTGAAACACAAAGTATTTACATTCCTACCAGTACCTATAAGAAAATTTAAGAAAGAACTTTGGGCAAAATTGACCTACTGCGTAAAGGAATACTGGTCCTGATGAATGATAGATCAAGAGGACATTTGTATATTAGATCTAGATTTTTCCACAAAAATCAAATCAAATGCTAGACACGAACCTGATGGATTCCGACTTCACAGTGCTTCCTGACGTAGGTAAGCCCTGCCTCAAAGAAGGTAGCAAACAGGTCGTAAAGATAGTCTCGCAAATCATCTGTGATGGGTGCATCGAGGGAGTTCGCCCATGTTTTGACGTACGGTAGCCATTTGAGCGTTTCTGAATCGATGTAGACCATACCACAACGGCTAACAGTGGCAGGGGATGCCTGTAAACAAACAAATGGATACAAATTATATGATTTAGAATGCCCATTATTACAAGCATGCAGTCTGTGTTGTGTTGAACGAAGCCTTGTGTCAATCTTGTTAAAATATAATATTTATTACACTCCCCAGTTAGGTAGATATCTAAAGGTTGAATAGGAAACAGAAAGGATGTTGCCATTGTGATGATGTCTGGTTTTTGAGAAGATAGCAACTTGAAAACAAACTTCAGCTACGTTTGTCTGTTCAATACTGGGATTCTGGTGTAAAAGAGTTGAATTCTACTATAATTTATTACTAGCCTGGGGTTCAAAACTATACGAAAAGTTGGACTGGCAAACACAGCTTACTGTAAAACCGGGTGATACAGACAGTTTTAGTTTTATCCTTCATCCCCTTTCTCAATATTGAATACTCTTTAATATAAAGCCCGTTTACACTCTTCAATATTGAGTACTCTTCCTCCATATTGAAGACTATAACACATTTTGTCATTTTGTCTAAACGACAAATCCGTCATTATTTATTTCATAAAAAGGAATTATATGAAAAGAGAAAAATTAGAGTCTACACACACTATCAATGTCCTAAGAAGCTAAGAAGCGTAAAAGAGCACTTTAGATCTGAAAGAGAACTGAAATCCACCCGAAGGACCTAGGCTTCCATAAGATTCCCAAAGCAAAATTTGCAGAAAAATTTCCGTAATCTTGGGTGTTTTTGCCAACTAGACACGAGTTTTATTTACATTTTTGTAATTTGGCATTTCTGACTGGCTGGAGAAAAACAGAAGACGAAAAATTGCTGCAAATTTTGCAAAGTTTTTCCCATTAAAGCAAGGCGTAAAACAACAATTGTCAAAGCTGTAACACGCAGAAAAATACTAACATGCATTGAAATTAAGTAGGCATAGATACCTGCGCTAAATCCATCACTTCGAAGACCATGTGAACCCAGGGTGTGAGTTTAATTCGCTCCGAATTGGCCAGACACAGCATTTTGTTGTCGTCGAGCACTGTGTTCATGTTTTCGATCCAGACGGCGTCGACAGGCCCATCGCAAATCACCCATTGGTGGTCTTCAGTGGTGAACTGTACGGCCGTGCGGACCATGATGCCCAGGAGGCCATCGCGCCACTCCATCGTCAAGGGATTCACCTCGCCTAGGTAGGCGATTATTTATTTAAAACTTACGAAAAAATATGTACCAACTAATGATTAGTTCAATATTTAAACACTTCTGGTGGTATGCCAGTCACAGTGTTTTTGAATGTAGGTTTCCATCGCTACTTGCAAAGAATTAGCCAAAAAGGCATTGAGGCCGGCATTATTTCGATAGATATGTACAAGCACACTTCTTGAATCATAAATTGGGGGATAAAAGAGATAACGGATCACATTTGCTGCATTATTATTCATCGAAACTGATTATGCCAGATCTCTCTCCCTAGAAGCAACCGTTTTCCTTTCCAGAAGTGCACCTATCCTTTTTTGTGTGAGGGTATGTTTTAGACCTGCTGAGATGGCTGGGTAGGTAGATAGTTGTACAGGGAAATCACCAAGCTCAAATACATGAATCAGGTTAGTTGTTCTGCGTTCGCTATAGCCGGGCTAAGACTGGAACGTTTCAAGAATAAAAAAAGCAACACTTGTATTTTAAGAAGCTTACCACACTAAGAGTCAGGGTGCCAACTGTGAAACAAAATTACTGAGTTGATCCAGATAAATCCTAACATTACTAGCGATACTAATTGCGTTTACAACGATATTATGTGTATTTTTTTGTGATCAATTATTCAACCCCTTGTATTAAACACGCATTGATGAGCGTGGAAATGAAAAAACCAGAACAGTTTTGGAACCAAATATGTTAAGCATATTTCCAGCAGTGCACTTTTGCTGTAGTAAGCTTCAAATATGGCTGTTCAGGCCTTGGAAACCTTATGGTAACAATTGACTGTACCACCCTGTCTCTAGATTAAATCGCGGCATTAGTTTTCTTCACATGAAATAGAGTTACGCCAAAACGTTTAGGGTATTTATTCTTTCTACTGCATAAAACTTATTTTCTGGTCAGTCTCACAACCTGTCAGTCACTCGAAATTGTAAGTAAATAAATCAATATCACAATCTAGTCCATAGATTCTATTCTAAATGAGTTAGATGGCCGTGGTCTCACCGTACAGTTCCCCGATGGTGACAGACTTGGGGTTCAGGATGTACGTCCGTACGTTGCGGTAGTACGGACCTTTCACCTTGTCCTCCCACAATCGAGTCAGCGCCCATTTCAGAACCTGGCAACGGAAAGAAAACATTACAATATTACGAACCCTAGCCGTAAATCGGAGTGTAGGTAGTTGACGTGACCACTTTTTTGGAATTGATTTTGACCTTAAGAAATCTTTGATATGAATATGAATTGAACACCTTTTCGGGGTCAACGTTAGGTTAAATAATAAAAAAGTTAGTGGATAACACTTGTAATATTTTATTCCATAAACCACAACGTTTTAGTCATGTAAGAAAAAAAAACCGTGACTGTTTTTATGTGACTGAAACGTTGTGGTTTATTTACTAAAATGTTAGGAGCGTTATCCACGATTTTTTGTACTGATGTCAATGTCCTCCTACAACTAGTTATATAGATTTGATAGTTTAGAGAATAAATTACCTGTACATACCACATGAGAATATTTTTAAAATTTTCTGGACAAACAGTAATACTAATGAATGAATATGGTAGCAAATTTTTGTGCAATTTTCCAGTTTCTCCTTAATACGGCTTAATACGGAGCCATTCCTCTGTGGTCAGAATAGTGTCTAGAATAACGTTAAGGAAGCATTTAATGCTGATATACTACCCATGCAAGATTCAACATACAAAATGCAAGATTCAGCAATTTGGAAATGTCACCTTCACCCTTCTTTCAGAGTGGTCTTTCATTATTATTTCCAAAAGTAGAAAGTGCAAATAAAGCGGCTTACCTCTAGTGTGGCAGACTTTCCGCCGCCTGTAGGTCCGACCAGCATCACTCCGTGCCGAACGATCATGGTCTCGTAGAGCTGGATCACCTTGGTGATGATTCCTGGCACCGTCTGCAGCCCGTTCTCCTCCATCACAGCCTCGATGGTGGTCTGCAGCACTCCGTAGTCCTGCTCAGGGATGGTCACTCCCGGGAACAAGTCGTTTAGGATGCCCTAGTACGGAAGAGAATCAATCCATTAGTATTTAGAGCAGTAAGAAGTACTTCCATGAGAAAACCGCTGCAAAATTTGCAGTAATTTTTCGTCGTTTCTGTTTTTTCGTCTAATCGGAATGGCCGAATAGCAACAATGTTGATAATACTCGTGTCTGGTTAGCTATTAGCACCCAAGATTTTGGAAATATTTCTGTGAATTTTGGAAGCCCAGCTTTATGCTATGCTTAGTGTTCTGCAAAGCCATTGCAGCACAAGGCTTCATTAGTAGTACCAGTGCAGTTGTTGTCAACTCATTTTTTAATGGCAGCTTACGAAACTGAAAGAAGACTCTTAAGCGGTTTAAAAAAATATATAAATCTCAGCTCTACAGAGTTATATTTACTGGGAGAGCATACTTTTCAGCCAGAGGCAATTAAACCCGTAAGGTATAGCTGGAGAGCCTATTTTTACTGTGGGTGTCATGCTGTACGCTTTCTCACACTGTATGTAGTAGTAGATATAAACTTCACCTGGAAAAGCATGGCATCATCGCAAAGGAATTTGGGCAGATTGCTGTCCCGCAGAGCTCGAATGAGGACAACGTCTTCGCTCTTGTCCGGGTTCTCCCGCTTCAACGAGCCAGCCATAACGAGCACACTCTTTACAGCTCTGCAAAGTCAACATATTCGATTCGACGATCTCAAGTGCACTGCGGTAGGGCTTAAGAACAAATATGTAAAACATAATTATCCTGGGTAGCACTCACCGCATTCCAAAGTCGTAGTGATCTTGTTGAGAGAGCTGTTCACTACAGAGCTTGTACATTTGCGTCATCTTGTGAGCGAGGATCTTGGAAGACTCGAAACCCTCCGAGTACAGAATAACCTCTGCGATCAGCGCTAGAAGTTATTACTTTTTTGAGACTCATATCTCCTGACTAATTTCAGCACTATAGTTTTTAAAAAAACTGTTAATAACTG
>QKMV01003288.1:0-11689 GCA_003287335.1 Lednia tumana
AGCATGGGATTCCTCCACTAATCCGTACTGCCGAGAGGTGGATTGCAAGGGGATTGAAGCTGTCGCACTAACTTCAACCCCTCCAGCCTCTCTCCCGAACAGAAATGGACCTTGGTATGAATGGTCACCCATCCAACCTTTGGTCCAGCACCTGCTTATCGTTCATGCTTATATAACAACCTAGATGTGAAACAGCCTCCCCAAAAAATCAGCTTCGCGAAAAAAAGATTCGGCAAACCGAAGACGGAAGCACCAAGCTAGCGCGTCTTCCTTGTAATCGGAGAGTCCCAGGCTCGACCTTCATGAAGCTAGCTGTTATCTTTATTACACACCGCTTACGTTACTCTGGTAACTTACGTGGGAGTTTCGGAAGGCTACTCTCTTGCGTTTACACTTGCAAGTTACTTGCAATAGCCAGGGGTGTGTAGCCTCGTCCGGTCATGGTGGGCTTAGAAGCTGTCATTTCTTTTAGTGACATATGTTGCGTTTGTTATGCGCTGGAGACGCGAGGTGCGCTGGAGACGCGAGGTAATATGTAGAATGATCTAAGAAATAATATATGTTAGTCATATTTGTATTACATTTATATTACATTTATATTACATTTTTCCGCAACATCCCGCTATCTTGACAGCCTGAACAATGAACGTACGCGCGCACAAAACGAGCAACTCTCGTAACAAACCACCGTACTAGAGCCAAGAGGAACTTACGCGGGTAATTGGAGCTACGTGCGTAGGATGCGAGTAGTCGGAACGGGGTATCATAGATTTAAAAAAAACTGATTCATAAACTATGGTAATGGATGCGAAGTAAAATCGATGTGTTCTTCTGCAGGGGTAAAAAGCTTCTAAGCTTCTAAAAGCAAAAGCGTTTTATCCCTGAAGAAGTAGACAGCATTTTATATGAATCGGCGGGGAAGTTTTAACGATTTAACTTAGGATTCATTACGAAGTTTGTGGATCAGTTTGTTTGAAAACGAGTGTACTCAAAAAGTGCTATGATGATGTTTTTTTTGATTTGTCACAATTTTACCAGTCAGGAATTGTGCGTCTCTAGGCCCAAAAATTACAGCCCCCCCCCCCCTCCCGATAGAATCTAAATCCTTTACAGCAAACTCAAGATATTAGGCACTCACCCGTTCTGTAAGGGCATTTTTCGGACTTTTTTCTCGGCAAAATTGCTAATAATCCTTGGCGCATTGTACTAACTGTGCCAATATGCATTCACCCTATATTGCAAGCAGTGACAGTGAATCGAAGCCGTTGAACTTCTATGTGTTGCGTTTTAACTGCGGCAGTATCGTTGAAAGCCCCTGAATAGACTATCATTTAAAAAAAAGCGCCCCTTGAAAAGGATCACAAGTTTAAAACGGCTAGTTTTAATTTAAAGAATAGTTTGAAGTGATTAATTTGAATAATATGAAGAGCAGTTGCCATGTAAGTAGGAGGTCCGGGAATCGAGTTCTCGCAGAGGCAGGTATTTTTGAAGTGATTTTAATATTCTTCACAAAAAAAGAGCGTCCTTAATTTTATTTTCGAAAATAACTTTCAATAATTTTCCGGAGCCCATTTACGTCCTAAAAATATGAGGCCGGGTCGCTAAAAAGGTGGCACCCACCCGGCAAATATACGGGACTGCAGCCACAGTCGTCTTTTTACCAACTTTCAAAAGCTTCTTACTGCTGGGAAACTCATGTGGTCATCCCATGATGGCCAGTACACAGAAAAAAAAAACACTTGGGGAGTATTCAGTGGGACCCGTATCAATTCAATTCAACGCAACTATTTGTTTTATATTACAACGCCCACATCAACACAACCCGTGATTCTACCGCCAGCTGGCATGTTTACATTCGAACTAACTAAAACAAAAGCTTTTCAGCCGGGTGTATTTAGTGAATTCACAGCTAGCTCTTCAGTTTACGCGAAACGGTCCATGCGTATCTATTGAGACGATTGGTGATTTAAACAAAACAACAATCCCAAACAAACTTATCGCTGGGAATTTAGTCAGAGCCTACAACGTTAGGCTAAAGCATCTGAATGAATAGTGTTGTGTTGGATATCCTGGCCAGGCTTATTACGTTTTCGGTGCTTGTTCTCGACAAACAACGAGCATTTCCTGACGCTTTGTCGACGCAACATTAATTGCCCTAGACATCCCAGTAAAACAATTGTTCCGACATTTCATTAAACGTGTGTACCTCTACGTATACAAAACAACTTGGGCCCTGGCTGCAGCTAAGTTTACTCAGAATTAAACAATGACCTTGTGTTAATGTAAACAATTAGTTTTCCTCGTGGCAATGTGCCATAGCTAAACAACAAAGCGTTGACTTTACTTTAAGTAAACACTCCCCCCCCCCCCCCCCACCCATGCCTGTACAATACGTAAGTTGTATGGCGAGTGGGCAGTCGTTAGTTAAGACGCGGAGAGATGTCCAGCACAGAATAGTGGCTTAGACAGACGTCTCCACCCTTTTTTACGCAACAGAATAGTTTTTTTACGCTATCTCACTGGCCCGAAGTAAGATGCTTCTTCCTCTACCATGGTCTGGGTAGCGGAAGTTTGGGGATGGTTTTACCCAGCGCCAAAACACGGACATTTCAAAGACTTGATATTTCATTTTTTATTTTGGGAAGCGTTTTAACAGCTCCATAGCTAGATCTAGTGGTCATTTTATAGCAGAGTTGAGTAATTAGTAGGTATCACATATTGGCGTTTGTGTCATTCTCAGATTTTATTAGTGTCGTATAAAAACGTTGTTTGAGAGTATATTCTGTTGCCTCTTTTCTGTTGCCTCTTGAGATCTAGCCCAATCCACTGACCGAGTATGCAGCCTGATAAATTCTGCATGACCTACTGCTTCGGTCAGCTTACCATTGAAATGAAGACTTCTGAAAGGTTTACTTATTCAAAATAGAGTCATTTTTGGGGGAAATCTCGTTGAAACCAAAACGAAGTCGTGAACAACAAACAGCCATCACACAGTCATATATCGACTCTGGAAACCTCGACTAAACCACTCGCATGAAAATTGGATCCGTGGAAAGGGTCTTTCAAAAGTTAAGCGCATCATTCAGCTTAAACCTGGCGCCTCCATCAAGACAGAAAACGACCGCTCCCCCGTCAGTGTTGTCGTTTTATTAGAAAAAAAAACAAGTATAACGCCAGTGCTTCGCACGTTGAATGGAAACAGAAATTCAAGCTTGTAATTAAGCGTAATATATATATAAGCGTATAGTTTAAAGCATTTGCCCGGCACCTCCACCATTACACGAACCGCAGTTTGACCATGGAACAATAGGTTATTCTACGGTTTTACAACTGTTTGCGGGAATGTAATTTGAAAGCTAAGCTCCATGTAAGCCTACACCATTTGTGAGTGGAATGTGACTATATCGAAATGTGTGCGGGAATATATATATGAAACGCTTAAATTATAAGCTGGTATCTGGCGCCTCCACCGTAACACAAAATGAAGTTTTATTACTTAGATGACACTAAAGAGTTTTCAGTTTTACTTTTCACCCTGAAATGAAAGTAGAAACTGAAAGTGACTGCGGGAACAGAAAGAAAACTTTTTGACCGTATGTTATGTTTCCTATTTTTTAAAGTTAAATAGAAACGGAAAATAAGTTCTAAACTAAAACACAGAGGAATAGAACAAGAGAGGTAGGTAAATAATTCTAGAGTTTTAACCTCAGCTGCTTCACCTCAGCTCGTAATTAACTTTCTTAACTTTGAAAACAATTTAAACTTGAAACAAAATGTGACTCGAGCATAATTACTTTGTAGACAATTACACATGACCTTAGCATAGAGCACGTAAAAAAAATCGAACACAAAATTACTCAGTAGCTTGAGGGTGCAAAGACAACATCCTAATGATCCTAATCATGGGCCGATGTCGTCGTTTTTGCAGGCTATGGAAGTAACATCGTTGTCTCGTCGCAAATTAGACCCTGTCAAAAGGCTTGGCATGAATCCCGAACAAGAAAGCTCAATAAATGATTAACTTAGCCAAGTGAACCAGCTAGGGTTCCGTGCGCACGTGACCAATGTCTTGTATTTGTTTTGCGGGGCTCACTGCACAGTATGTATTAGAGATCAGAGGGTTTACTAAAGCGCTGGCTTTATTTTGAGTCATCGGGAGACGGTAAATTATGGAGTAGTTGTCAATGGTTACTGCGTTTGTGTGTATGTATGTATTTTTGTTTGTGATGTGTATGTGGGTTCGTTTGTTTGTTTGTTTATGTATTTGTTTGTGTGTTTGTTTGTTTGTTCATGAGACATCAGGATGATCGTTAATTTTGGAGTAGGTAGTTGGCTATGGTCACTCTCCCGAGTCATCAGACACACTGCGGTTTTTACTCTTTTGGGGGGTATCGCTTTTTAGGGGGTTATTGCTTCCTGGATTCGTCAGGCTTTGTGGGGTATTCGGTACGTGTTGATATGATATCGAGGTGACTGTGAGTTAAAAATTTTGAACGCTACCGCCAGTGTATGGAATCGAGCGTATGTATTCCATCGACGAGTTCCTCCAATACCGACCATCCCCTGCAATTACACAATCACGATTTCAACCCTCCTAACCTCCTAGAGCCCTAAAAACTCCGGAACTTCAAGCCAAGCAAAATCAAGCAAAATTAATATTGTAGCCACTGGGGAAGCCCAGTGGCTACAATATTAATTTTTGTCTTATCTGATGCCAAATTAGGCTTAATCTTTGTTTCATTCTAAAGGACCTTTCATCTTATTACTTTATCATAATTTTTGTCACCATAATTTTTATTTTTTTATCAAGATACTTTTCCAATACTTGTACCATGTACTTATCCATGGAATAATACACTCCTCTACTTTACTCTAGTCTTACAATAATGGCGATGGTGGTTTATCTAAGCAGAAGGCCTTAGATTTTGCTGATCCGCGTTAAAAGAAAAATGGTTACCTTTTCTACTTTCTTGTTCATGTTTTTTAGGCCAGTTATTTTGAGCTTCTCGAGTGTAAGAATAAAAGAAAACTGTTTTTGTTTGTTTCAGCCATATTGGATGAAAAGTCGAGAGTATTGGGACACCAGTTTTGAAGAACGCTACAAAACCAGGAAGACAAAATGGCCGGAGCTTCCGTTGAAGGTATGTGTGTTTTCTAAATTTCAAACGACTCGGTTTTTCCGCATTGCACAGATTCAAGCACGTCGCCGTAGGGGATGTTTTCATACAAAGCGAATTGGCTTGTTAAATCGGTTATTGCACTTCACTGTGTTAAGGGTATACAGGCACAAAGGAAACGCATTCGTCCTTAATGTTTCGCCACGTTGATGGCGGAGTAAGAATTGAAAGTAAAAACACGATGTGTAAAGAAAACTTTAAAAGAAAAAGCTTGATATCATAAAAACGTTCACTAAAAATAGGCTCGTTTTTGAAGTTCTATTCTCTTTTCAACAAGTTATTTGTGCTTGTGGAATAATTTTGTACGAACCATTGCAAATTATCGATTGTAAATCTACCGCGTTACATACATGTTTTAGCGAGCAGCTATCGGACATTGCTTCAATCGAGCAAATTAACAGGAGCTTTGTCTGCTGTCACAGATCAATCCAGGTCAACCTTTCCTTTCAGAGCTGGCTCATAATTTAGCACCGGTGAACCATTTACTACCCAGACGACAGCCAATCTGATGCAGTGATTTTTTTATTTTTCGTCCCATTTAAGTGAATCTGGTGGCAGCTGGAAAAACCCACCCGATTTTCAATTTATTTTAATTGCTGCAGTCAAACGGTAAATGTTAGAGGCATCAAATTTTGTTAATTCCATAGAAAACTCAACGGGCTTTTTGACAACATTTATTTTAAATTTTTACTTCCATTGCTTTTTGTTTAACTCAGGTTAGTTGAAATAATCACTTTTTTAAAACTGAAACCCGAGCTTAACAAAAAATAGCTAGCGTAAAAACTTCAAAAAAATTTTTTGACAGAAAGCCAAATGAATTTTTTGTGGAATGAACCAAGTAATGTGTCTCTGCCACTAAAAGTTTGACGGCAGAAATGACAATTAAATGGGACATCGGGTGGTTTTTCCAGCTGCTACTAGCTTCACCTTAACTGTTTGACTGTCGATTGACAAAAACACGTCTGTTAACCGAGGGGCAACATCCAAGCGACGACTGACGTCCTGTTTGTTGAAACTTGCACTGATCTGTAGTAATCATTGGGAGTCAAGTGGACAGATTGCTATGCTGTAAACTATACATTAATTTGCCTAGTCATAGTCCATTTCGAAAGAGTGTGAAACTGAAAACATTTCCCGTTCTTAGAGCCGAGACCACCAGGTTAGGATTTTAAACGCTGTTTAGCTTGGGAGACAGTGGTGGACTTACGGATTTGATCCGGTAAGACAGACTGATGCGATGCATTTCTACGCATCGGGCTTGGGGGGAAGGGGGGGATCTATATGGGATACGCAACTCCCCACCTACCGCCGAGTGTACGATTTCCAGAAAATAATAAGTTGTGTCGTCGGGAAAAAAAGTTCGTTCTTGAGGGCTTTGTTGAAGTGAAATGAGCTCCTGGACCACCCAAAAAGCCCACGAAATTGACCAAATCCATCCTTAACACCCAAATTGAATGCGGTCATTGCTGCGTACTTTTCCATGGTTAACTACACACGATAATGTTTCATTGCACACAGATACGTATTATTTACTAGTCAATTCAGATTGAAGGTGCGTCGTCCGTCTACCACTGGACAATGGTTTTCTTTCGAGAAAGACCTTTCCGCTGCGAGCGCTAGTTTCGAACAACAAAGTGAGGTTCGGCCATAACGGCCATTTTTTGGGTGTAACCGGGCGTCCTTTTTGTACGTAAATAAACTATTTGCACGGACAAGAAGAGCATGATGCCCTTGCAAGACGTCCCTTAAATTGACATTACGTTCTATGGACAACGGAAATCTCGATGACATCCCTGCTACTCATTGAAATCTGACACGTGTTTTCGTCTCACCTTTCACATGACGTTGAATCCATAAAACGGTTCCCTAATTGATTTAAAAAAACCGTGGTCCGATTCCCCGCTTTTCGAAACAGCAGAATCTAGCCAACGCCGTGTGTTTGGGTTTCTGACCGCAGCAAATTGCGTGGCATATCTTGTTACAATGCCCGCGGCGTCGGAACCTGAGGGATTCGGCAAAGATCTACGCCACCATGGGAGTCAGTATAGAATTTTGCGCTATATTGGGCGCCCCTGGAAATCAGTATAAACAAGAAAATGTTTTTTAGACTCATGTCAATCTTTTAATTACAGCGAGCGACGTGTCAGACATTTAACTCTAACGGCACAACAGTATTTTGTTGACGCTGCATAGACCAGATGGAATGCCTGACCAAGCTCACATTTTTCGTGTGTCTTGGCACTGCGCTTTTTTAGATGTGAGTGGTTTTTGAGCGCAATAGTGTCCACAGTATATTCAGTAAAAATGTTTGAAAATCGCAAATATCCCCCAAGATGAACACGGGAATGTTTTCATAAAAGAAATCGTCCGCGTAGTTGCTACAGCACAAAGCCTCATCTGTTTATTAAAAAGTGGACTTGAGAAAATCAAGGTTGCTGTGGTTTCCAGAATGGAATAACTAAATTTAAAAAAATCGATCTGTCAAACGATTTGGCAAGCCGAAAAAGTCGCCGCGAGCTCATGCAACGTGACACACTAGTGCATAGCATTTTCATAGTCGTTGCACTATACATGAACACGGGAAATAATTATTATCACCCCAAGAAAAATAGAAAATAATATAATATTGTATACAAAAACAAAATCGAGTATTCTAAAACTTCGTTTGAAGGACCGCTACGGATTACCTTTCTCTGTATGGGGTCAGAGAACAGTTTGACCGAAAAATTCCACTTTTTTTTTTTTTACATTTTATCTAGCACCACTCGTTTCAGTATTTTTTAATACCACAGTCTTAATCTTCAACTGTGCAGTGGACAAAACACTACCGCCAAAAAGTCCAATATGGATATTTAGCAATGACAATCCCAACGGCATTTTTAATACGAAAAGCATGGCATCCTGATTCCACATTATTGTTCGTTGATGTCTTCGCTAAATTATTGACATGACGCCCTACGGCACTGATCTCCCCCCCCCCCCCATTTAGCCCTCGATAAGACACTCTAGAGTGCGCCACTGATGGGGTCGACATTTAATCCAACGGGTGACTGCCTCGTTTCTTTGTGGTCTACCAGCTATAGTAATGGAAACAAGAGCTTGGAGAGACGACCCTCTCTATATATAGGAGAGGAAGAGCTCGCCAAAATTACTAATCAAACGAACACCATCCCCATGAAATTAGATATCTTTGTACATCCTATAGGTAAACGCTGTGATGCGTGCAGGAGAAAAAGATTGAAAATTGACTTTTACCCTTTATCGAGAATGCGCATCTATATCCTATTTATAGTCCACGGAGACCATGAGAGAAAATTTCCACCACAAGTATCAGGGCAGAAGTTAATTGTTACGGGGACCTAAATATACGCGTTCGATTAAGGCAATTTAATTAACTTCTGCGAGAGCAAGAGCTGGATGTATAGTTAGAAAACCGCTTCCGAAAGGGTCGAACGGCTGGGCCACCCCATTCGACCAGCTCCAATAACCATCCACGGCACTTGTATGGGTAACTTTTGTCAGCGAGCTTAAACACTTTTTTCATATACGTAAAAAAAGTTTCTTTATTTATTTTCCGCTACTTTCGAACTCAGTCTCTGGCTGAACAAAATACTGTTCGCCACCGAAAAGTTTGACAGCACGCTTTGGATATGGCGCGGCTAATAAGGTATGTTTCGTTTGGAAATAAAACTCCCCCTACACACGTTCTGTAAACGTTTTCGACGTTTTTTGCTGTTGTTGTTGTTGTTGTGTAAATCAAACAATTTGTGTATCGTAAACATTTCGCCCATCGTTCGTTACCATCCCTTCATGGAGATAAATCCACGATGAATTGTTCCGGCTTTACTGCTGAACAATTCATGTTGAACTACTTGTAACCAGCATGATTGGCCGCGGTTTTAGAGTAATTTATCGATTGCTTTCAACCTTGTCTGCTTGTCACTATTACCTGGGCCGGTAGTAAAATGTTGATAGAGCCCAAAGCGTGGACGGCATTATATAGTTCAAGCCGTGTACCCACCACCATCACCTCTTCCGGGGGAGGAAGTCGAGATGACACTCTCCATTATTGGGAACACCAACACAATTGAATGAGAGAATTTTACATAAATGTGCATTCCCATCCTGTGCATGGGTGTGAAATTATGAAATTTGCCAGCATAATGAATAAAGGAAAGCAATATGCGGAACATTTGAACTGCGTTGTAGCCGCTTCTGAACAAGGAAAGTACGTGAAATGATGTCCTAATCATAATTTATTAGCAACTATTTGAATAACACAAGAACTATCGAGATATCAGATATGGGCACTGAGTCACCTTCTAGTTCGACTTTTCTCATGATTACCACCTGTCCAGTAAAACACCTTCCTGGTAGAGCTTCACAAAGTAGTAAAACCGAACCAAATGCACCTACATAGTATTATAAGAATCGCCCTACACTATTATTGTAAACTTTCACACTTTATTGTAGACTATTTCTTGTAAGCTTTCACCCTAGTACATAGCATTCCTACAATTTATTGCCCTTAAATCTGAAAGACTGTTGCACAAGATAGCATTTATAAACACAATCTGTCTGTAATTTTACTTGATCGTTAGAAAAATTTGAAAATACATGTTATTATTCGTTCAGTACGTTAAGTATGTCTATACGTGTCATATCCCTTCAAGGGATTTGCAGGAAATCCTAGGGACCCTAGGCTAGGGTGGAGCCTTCTGAATAAGTAGCCTGCAAGTCATTATAAACACGCTCTCGTAGTCGACATGTACAGCAGATGGGCTATAGCGTCTAGTATATACGTATAGGCTGTAGACTGCAATGTCCACCAGCCCTCTAGCCACATCCCCCAACGCTCCTGACGGAGAACAAATGAATTAATGATAATGACAAGTTATGGGTGAGATGCATCAGAGGCGCGTTGCTATAGTGATGGACCAAGGGACGCTGCTGACGTACACTCGGATTTGACGTGAATGTATCCTTTTCTGTTTTGCGAATTTATGCTTTATGAAACTTTATAGTACCTGCAAGTGAAAAGTTGTACATGTACAGAAACTACAGCGTAAACTCATAACTAGAATGTGATTTACAGTTTATATCTGATATCGCAATTGCTTTTGCTATGTGTGGGTAGGTACTTATCATAAATTATGAAGAGGTAATAATTTTGCGTGGTTTCCTTGATTACGCTGATATTTCGAGTTTACTTTCGTGTAATTTGAGCATGCAGCCGGGGTTTCGCGAACAGTTGAAGTTTTCTGCATCACGTGGATTATCCTTCCCCTCACGAGCGT
This sequence comes from Lednia tumana, assembly GCA_003287335.1. Taxonomy (NCBI): domain Eukaryota; kingdom Metazoa; phylum Arthropoda; class Insecta; order Plecoptera; family Nemouridae; genus Lednia; species Lednia tumana. The sequence continues at coordinate 10,475 of QKMV01003288.1, forward strand.
TATAACATCTAACTCATCCCAATAAAACTGGTGCATACTACTTTGAAACTTACATCCGTAATGTTGCTAATTACATGAGCTATCAGCACGACACCGAACCACAAAACCAGCTGTTTTATGTTCGTGCATTAATTATCGTGTATATGTTATTGCTATAACTTATAGCAGATTATGTATGCAATCCAAAACCTCGAAGTGTCGTTAAAGTTGCGGAAATTATGATCTCGAACTCTAATTGTGGACGTGCCGTTTAGATTTCACGAACATGTTTTTGCTTCAGATCCGGAATTAGTGTTCACAATTCTCACCGTTGGTGTTGGGATGAGATCGATTTTTTTTTTGTGTTTTCCCATGAGATTTCTCCTTTATTTTTGGATGTTGCGGAAGAAAATGGGTCACGAGAAGCGAGCATTGGTATATTCAATGTGAGTGGAAGCCTTTTCAAAGATGGGGATTACAACAAATTACTAAATTACGTAACTCTTATGTTTGGATTTAATTTACCTGCCATGTTGAATTTCAGTAAACAGGAAAGAAACATGTTTTTTTGTCACGTAATTTCCTATTTCCCGTAGCACGAACGTACATAGTATATCTTCCTTTTGTGGTAAATTCTTTCTTTCTGTCGTTGGTTATCCCTCCTCACGATTAATTGCCGTTTACTTAATCTTTACCCTCGTAGCTGTCATCCGAGATGATCATATTGATGCGATTCAATTATACGTCAGCCCCATGTTCTGACCTTTATTTTCTCCACCCTTAGCGTCTTGATAAGAAATGCATCATAATGGAAGATACCTCTCTTCCCAAACAGCGATGATACATTGCAATAAGGGAGAAGATGACAAGGAAATTACATCTAGGCTAGAAGATTAATGGGAATTATTGCATGTTTCTTGTTTTGCGATAAGGTGAGTTGTTCGTTTCGCACCCTTTTCACTCGAAATGATTTCCGCTCGACTATAATGCGATCGCTGTCCATCCTGTGTGGTAACCATTGCATGCACACTTTGATTACAGTTATTTTTTATATCTCCGCGATTGTTTTTGAAATCCCCACGGGACCGCTATTTGATGTGTTTGTGAAGCAAATATACCGACGCTGATAAATACGTCGATGCGATGCAATCAAGCGTGAATTTCGCTTGCCTGTGCGTGACATAATTCGAATTGCGTTACAACTGTTACGAATCTCCCCCCCCCCCCCCCCCCCCC
>QKMV01003289.1:0-11688 GCA_003287335.1 Lednia tumana
TTTCAGTTAAGTTTTCAGCAGTTTAACCCAGTCATATTAACAGTTTTTTTTTTTTTTATATAGATGTTGTTTTTTTTTGTGAATTTAAAAATCCGGCTAAAGAATTTGTATCGAACAGCGTAATCAAATAGTACAAAATAATCTCCTTAAGTTGAAAGATCAGAGAGATAATGGAACCCGCGAATCAAGGGTTTCATATTGTCACAGCCAATTCAAAGCAGAGTCTGTAGATTTGGACCGAATTCTAGACAAAGTTTTTACCAATTTTTTAGACATACTATATTGAGTTATTTCAGGCAAAAAAATATAATATTTAAATATTTTCACTGTGGCAGTTGTCGCAAGAGCTGAAGTCCATGGTGGCTGATGCTTTGAGTTCCGGGGAGATGAAACCGGAGCCGCGAGCAGAGGTGGCACTTCGTACGGGGTACTTGAAATCCGAGAAGAATGCAGACCCGGAGCCGATGTTCGTAGAGGACTTGGCTGCCCTCGAGGATATCACCGAGGACACTATCTTGAACGAACTGTACGAACGTAGCAAGACGGGACAATGCCATACCTTCGTCGGCGACGTTCTGTTGGTGCTCAACCCCAACGAGCAGCAAAAGATTTATAGCGACAAGGTGAACGCATACCCAGTATCGGTGTGATGTCACTCATAGTCGCCCGATACTGGCACCGATCCAATTTACAATTTTGGTACCGTTTGCAAATTAAATGTCACGGCTGAAACTTTGAAAACTTTGGACCTCTCCAGAGTACCCAAAAAATTATCTGTGAAAATTGGCCCCCGGAATAAGCCGTCATATTGGTTCTACTAATGAGCCTAATAAGCCCCTTTGGGGCCCATAACTTCACTCAGAAATCAGAATGCTGAGAGAAGGCTAATTTATACGGTGATAACTATTGAAAAAAACTTATTCACTCGGCAAGGAATAAACTTTTAAAGCCAAATACACGGCTAGTTTAATATTAGTTCAATATTCTTAAACTTATTCACTAGTTTAAAAGAACCTTACAAATCTAATAAGGCCACAAAAAACTGGCCTTTTTTTACTTTTACGAATTTGTGAAAGTTATGGGGAACTTCTTTGTCAATCAGCCCACCGAAAACCTTCATCACTCCCAATTTGATGAGACTTGGTAGGATTCTACCCCCTACAAAACTTAAAACCGTGGATATTTTTTTATCCAAAGAGAATAGAACACTTACTTAAAAAATGAAGTAAGATGTTAAATGTTAGTTCTTTTGTAACGTAAGTTTTTTTAATAAAGCTATTCAACAGCTTTGATTCCGTTTTTGTTTCAGATATGTAACTTTATTAGGGGCGAAACTATTAGCTACGGGTGAACTCAAATTTGGAACATTTTTAACAATTAAGCCCCCCGCGTCTCGTGACCCATTTGACCCAGAGGCAATAGAAATAACCATGGTCCTTATTTTTGTTGGGGCTTGAATCATACAAAGTGCCATCAAATTCTTAGATGTGAAGGTTTTTTGACTGGTTTATTGACGTGGTCTCCCTATAACTCTCACAAATTCACAAAAGTAAAAATCGGCAATTTTGATTTTGACCTTTTTGGATGTAGAAAGTTCTCTTAATTCATTTAAATTGTTGTTTAAAGAGTATTCAGCATTTAAATTGGCTTTCTATCATCATTTTGAGCTAAGTTTGTGGGCCTCAAGGGGCTAATTGGGCTAATTAGATAAACCAATGTGGGGACTAATTCCAGGGACCGATTATAACCGCCAATGTTTTGGGTACTCAGGAATGGTCCTAGAACACGATAAAAAAGTATCATCCGTGGCGTTTTATTCATGATATCCCTACCAGTACCGGGTGAATATAACAATCAGCCCAAGATAAAAAAAAAATACACACACAAGAGAAGACAAACAATTAACGACTGGTGATGTTCCGCCCCTCTGACGTCACGAAACAGATAAGAAATTAAAATTGAAAGAGTGCACCTATTTTTGGATTGTAGATCGAGAAATAATACAGGTAAATTATCTAAGCCAATTCAAGCTGACCCTACGTAGAAGATTCGGATACATTCTCCGTCTAGTGTCTAATTGTCGTCTAATTGTCTTGGGTAAACAGCATAAGTAAAATAAATCAGTCCCATCATTCGCGGTACACTCTTTGGAAATCGCACCGTATCCCCCACTTAATTGGGTGTGTATTTACATTGTTGTTGTTTCGGCATAGGTACCAAATCTCTGATTCTCTAGACGTCCAAGATAGTAGAAAAAACGCCGCAAATTTCGTAGCGATTTTCTCTTGAAAGCACTGCGTACACGAGGTTTTTGTTCATGGTGGTCAAATTTAACTTTCAAATGAACAAAGTAAGCTTATTGTGAATTCCTCCGTTACTTTAACTTACCACCGCTGGTAAGGCCCTTCTGACCCTTAAGTTGAGCCTTCTACCACTTTTTCACACTACATCCATTGCTTGTGAACGTAAAGTAACGCTGCATCAACTTTTCCAGTACCACTACAAGTACCAGAACAAATCCCGGTCGAATAACTCTCCGCACATATACGCGGTGGCCGACCGAGCCTACCAAGACATGCTTCACCACGAAGAGCCACAGCACATCCTGCTGGCCGGGGAGAGTCTTTCTGGAAAGACCACCAACATGATGCATCTCTTTAGGCACTTGCTCTTCCTCGGAAAGGTAAGTGCTCTCGGACATCCCTCTTGTAGCCAGTAGCGAATTCAAGATTGCGGCACGTCCAGGACAGAACTCCGGCCCCCGAAATAAACTCAATGTATGCCGTAACAGCGTACAGTCAAACTACTTGACAAGGATTGAACATTTAAAACCAAATATTCGGCTAGTAATAATTTTAAGAATATAAAAATCACTTTAAAAATACCTGCTTACTCGAAGACTCGAACCCCGGACCTTTTACTTACCGGGCAAATGCTGTAAGCACTAATCAATTTCTAACCACTCACCACTTATCTTTCCCGAAATACCGTACCCTGCTTAGCTCAGTGGTTAGAGCATTTTCCCGGTAAGCTAAAGGTTCGCGGTTCGAGTCCTCGGGTAAGCAGGTATTTTTTAAGTGATTTTAATATTCTTAAAAGTCTAATTACTTCTTCATCTTAAGTCTATCAATATTGTCATTTCACCATTTTTTAAAATTTTAAATGGTCACATTAGAAATACTTGCTGATTTTACTGTCGTATGTGAATTCCCTCGACGCATGACCATTTTACATCATTTCTACTTATAATTTTTAACATCTTTTGAACACAATATTGGTATTGCGGCAACCCAAGCAGACAGTTTCCAGTCGTATCCCTGGTGATTGTTGACACCCGTCGACTCTCTCCACCTATTTTAGCACCGGAAACTTAATTGAAATGGGTAATTTTGTAATGTTCGTAGAGTGGCAACGGGTCTGGGGATCGCGTTGGCAAGGCGATGCAAGTGATCCAAGCTCTGGGCAACGCCTCGACACCGTTGAATCCAAACTCCACTCGACATATCCTGCAGCTGCAGTTGACGTTTACCAAAACGGGGAAAGTTAGCGGGGGAATCTTCTGGTTGTACCAACTGGAGAAATCTAGGGTTACCACAACTGAAAAGTAATTTGTTTATTTTCATCGAAAAAGTTTTTCTCAGTTCTATTTTCTCTACGGCACTGAATTTTTACACCATAGATTACTCACTAACGCATTTTCAGTCAACAAGGAAACTTCCACTTCTTCTACTACTTCTACGACGCAATGGAGGCTAAGGGGTCCCTGAATAAGTACTATTTGGAGGAAGGAAGGAAGTACCGCTACCTCCGCTGCGACAACGGCGCTTCTGAGGGGAGTAGCGGAGTCCGCGCCAGCCCCAAAGCGAACGTGGTCAAATTCCACGAGATACAGCAGTACCTCACCGACCTTGACATCGAGGAGGAAAAGATCGACACGTTGTACAACGGAATCGCTGCCATTCTTTTGCTAGGTCAAGTCGAGTTCCAGAACACTCCTGAAGGCCAGGCCGAGATTTGCAATCCTGACGTTGCAGCTACCGGTGAGAAATGTCGCACAACTGCATGGGTTGTACACTATAATACGGCTCGAATAGCGCAACGCAAAAACGTCAGCGTGGATCTCGCGTGCAGTCTGCAAATCAGAGCCGATTGAGGTCAGGTGACCGAGCTCGATGAACCTTCTCCCGAGTTAGACCATGTTGAACGTAATGTTGCGGCGCGAAGCTTCACCGCACCCTTGCCGTCTGTGAGACCGTTACACCCGGCCCTGGGTGCCTTTTAGTCTTGATAGAGTCTCGTTGACGGGAATTATCGTTTCCCATTTGATTTAACATGGGTAACGAGAATGTCTGACACCGAGAATTTTTCGAGACTAGGCACCCTGAGGGTAATGGTCGAAAGGTTAGTGTGAAAAATTGGTTTCCCAGTCCCCGATAGAGAATTTTATGCTAGTTTTTTTTTAACTCGGTTCTATCTCCTTATCTCAGTTCTAGCTAAAAAAGGATTTTAAATTTGCGTTGGCATGCTAAGATGTCCACTGAAACTTTAACGGCGTTTTGTAAACCAATGCTGTTGAGTGTTCGCCCCTGAAGAATTAATAACTAAGGAGCTTACGAAACGATGGGAAAGTTTTAGCTGACCGTCCACAACCTTAACTTACCAAATCACTCCGATCAAAATTATATTGTGCATAATCACATCACTTTTTATTTTCTGAGAGAGATTCTGTGTTAATTTTTTTGCTTTAAAAAAAGTAGTCCGTCCACACCCTTAACTAACCAAAGCACCCCGCTAAAACTTAAATAGTACATTAATCACTTCATTATTAATATCAGTGAGAGATTCGTCCATTTTAAGCAAATATCTTTTGAGATATTAGCAAAGTATAGACTTCGCCCCATAAGAACCTGTGTTAATTCATACCCTTTCAAAAAATCAGTCCGTCCACCACCTAAACTTCCATGAAGCAGGGGGCTAGAACTTATCTTGTGTATTTATCACATCATTATTGATATTCTGTGAGAGATTCACCCATTTTGAGACTAAAGCATTCAAACTCAGTTTATAAATATTTTTTTAAATCTTGTACTTTTATTTTTGGACTTTTTTGTATTGAAAGGACCACTGCGGACTCTCAAGCTACTCACATAACAGCTTATCTTTTGAGGAGAATCGGAAAAGGGTGCACTGAGACAGCCATACCCTGTGTTTTTATGGCAGTATTTTCCTGAAATGGTCTTGGGAAAACACGGGAAACCACAGCCAGGATAGCCGACCACTAGGATCGACTTGAGTCGAGCTACCGATTTCAATTGGTAGACGCGCTCGCACCACTGACGAGTACATTTCTGCCCGTTACTTTTTGGGCTTATTTTATGGTACGATCTGACTACCAAAACAGCTTCCCAAAAAATTCATCAATATGCCAACCGACTACGGTAACTTCCGAATAGCTGCAGAATATGAAATCGAAAAATAAATGTTCGAACAAAACATAAAGTAGAATCCGGTGGGATTCGAACGTAGGTGCTAGATACCACTAGCACTGCTTTAATACGCAAGGACGCTTCACTACCAAGGAATCGGGCGACGCTCAGCATTTAGTAGGGTTCGGATTATTATCCAAGCCTGCGCGCCGGCACACTGCTAGCACGCGAGGACCATGAAAATATACTCTCTGCTAGAAATGTTCTACCTCACCGTTGCTACCGTATGTGTCTACCGTATGTGCTCGGTAAGTCGATGGAGACTTTTCGTAACGCATACTTGTTTTAATTTCTACTTTGGCTTGATATTGCAGTCGCTCAACTTCTGTGCGTGGACGAGAAGAAGTTCACGTGGTCGCTGATCAACTACTGTCTCGTGGAGAAAGGTACCGCGGTGAGGCGACGACATACCCTCAACGAAGCCATTGAGGCAAGAGACGTCCTGGCTCGTGGCATCTACCAGAGATTGGTGGATTGGATCGTCAATGTCATCAACTTCAAGCTTTCCTATGCACGAGCTATGTTGTGAGTCATCTAAACACAGAACACTGAGCATCTGAACACTCTCCCATACCCTCGAGAAATCTGTTTAAATAATGAATACGTACAGCACTATGTATACGTGACTCGGTGAAAAAGGTTGTCCTTTTGGTCAAATTTAAGCCAAGACTGAATTTATTATCCCATTTTAAATGCCTGTGAAGTTTTGTCAAGGTACTTTTTATAACGCCTTGAACTGAATTCATCAGGTTTATTAATCTGCAGTAGACGATCCCCAGATTATGTTGTACGTATGAGACAATTAAAGCTAAAATAGTACCTATTGCCCATATTTTCCTTTCTATGCCCTCCTTTCTTGTTCCCTGTCGAGGAAAGGTATTCTTCTGGAGTAAATGATTGATTGCTGTTACATTATTGTTTCAGTGGTGACTTCCATTACATCAGCTTGATGGATTTGTTTGGCTTCGAGTGTTTCCCATCGAATGGGCTTGAGCAGTTACTGGTGAACACAATGAATGAACAGATGCAGTTCCACTACAACCAGAGGGTGTTCGTCTGGGAAATGGTAGGTACTGCAATTGAAAGGAAGCCTAATGTGTTGAAAATGTCGGCACTCGGCTACTAGCACGGAAAAACACTGGTTGGGTACCTACTAAATATAGCAATTTGTTTTAGCAAGAGCAAGAAGAAGAAGATATTCCGCTACAAGTGCTCCAATATTACGACAATCGACCAACTCTTGACGCCTTGATGAAGAAGTCATCCGGTCTTTTGTATCTAATTGACGAAGCTAGCAAGACATGCCAAGATACTCACTTCATTATGAGTAAGCTGGCTTTTCATACAGTGCTTGGTTTTTTTATTTGGTATCCAGATTTCTTTTTTTAAATGAAAGACACAAGATCAGACGTATCATACTTATCAGATCCCTTATCAGAGTTCAGACTTCAGCAATAATACCTAATTCTATCATTAGATATGTGATTTTAGCAAGGAAATGAAATTTAAATTGGACATAGCGATATATTGGGCTTTTTGTATCGAACGATTCAAGCTGTGCCAAATGATTGCAAGAAAACGAGCGAGGTGGGCGTAAGTAAATGAGTCTTCCCTCTTTCAGGCACTCTTCGAGGCAACACCAAAGGCCCCCATCTGCGTGTGTCTAGCGCCCACGAGTTCAGCGTGGCTCATTTCACCGGCACGGTCACTTACGACGTGCGAGACATGGCCGACAACAACCACGACTTTCTGCCGCCGGAAATGATCGAGACGCTGCGTACTTCCACCAACGCTACAGTGAAGAAGCTGTTCACCAACCAGATGTCCCGCAACGGCATTCTCACCTTCTCGGTTGAAGAGCCGGCCGCGGTCTCGCCGACAAGCGCCCCTGCCGAGGGGACCAAAAAGGGACGTTGGGGAGCGATCTTGGTCGCAGAAAACCAACACAGGGCCAGGGTGAGTTCGATGCTGACGATTATTGCTATTATTACAATGACATGTGAATAACCGCATTCTACCGCCAGGGTGCAGAAGACTCTACTGACACCCAAAGTTCAGCTAAATACCAGAATGTCCTCAATATGTTATCTCATGCGACCATGTTACGGAGAATGTGAAATAATTCCGCTCTTTTTTTATTTGCAGTACGTACATAAAGTTGAATTGGTGTTACGATACTTTTCCATTTACCGACGCGTCGTGCCAGCTCAATTTGTCATTTAGTGGACGCTAGATTGATTTTGAAATCTACCCAAAAATCCACGATGACCTTTTTTATTTACCCAAAATCAGAGTCTTGTTGGTGGCGCAAAAATAAGAAGATTATCGGTAGCTAAAACCCACTCTAAATGCTCTAAAAAGTCACCAGATCTAGATGCCAATCAGCAGGATGCTGGTAGCGTCCTTGCTTACTAGTCACTAATGCAGGGGCCTAGCCAAATATTGCATTATAGATTAACCGATTGGATCTGGGGTTCGAATCCCGTTAGATGCATGCTGGAAATTTTATTTTTCGGATCGTGTATTTCATTTCTTGCGATTTGCGATATTTGAATTAGAATAGAAAATTAGCGAAATAGTAACGTTGGCGGGAGTATTCTCAAGACTTTGCCGGTCTCAATAGAAAAAAATCTACCATAAATTCCTCAATGCCCACCAGAAATACAACACCGAGTCCCACGGGCAGTACTCTCAGACACGAGGCATGCGCACAGCCGCCGCCACGTTCCGTGCCACGAGTCTGGACGTGCTGCGCGGCCTAGCGGTCGGCTCGGGAAGCGGCGGCACACACTTCGTGCGCTGCCTGCGCTCGGACCTGGTCACGCAGCCGCGGGGCTTCCAGTCTGAGTTGGTGCGCCAGCAGATGAAGGCACTGGCTATCGTCGACACAGCCAAAGCCCGCCAGAAGGGTGAGGGTCTGTTTGGGGAGAGCTCAAGCTGGTATCGTTTCTTTGGAATTGTGAGCCGCATTAAACAAAACGCATGTTGTACAACTTCTTCTGTTTGCAAATGTGCCGTCGTAGATAGACTGGGATGTAATAGTCAGCGAAGTTTTTGCAAAATGTTGAACTAAGTTCTCTCAACAACCATTCCCTTTTAAATTTTATTTCCGGTTTTGTGTAGCTATTGATCCGATGGGTTGACTTCTTTTAGCGAATATTTAGATTACCTTCCTGAGGGGTTTCACCAACTGGCCCCCCTGGATTTGGATTATATTTAGTTTAATTTTTGTTCAAGACGGTGTAGGAAGTAGAAACACAAGATAATCGAAGATGAAAAATTTAAGGCCCATCTATAATCAAACTAGCAGTAACTTAACACTGCACTACAGTTAGCGTATTTATTTGCAAAAGACATGGAACAAAACACAGCAGTCTTCAAAACATAGACACACTCCACTGCCCTTTACACTGAATCGCAGGAATGCAGGAACGAGTCTAGATTGGATCTCTGTTAACTTTTACTAAGCCACACGCGTAAAGCTTAGCTTGGTGATCAAATTTTACGTTTACGTTACGTCTACGGTTCTTAATTTTGTTTTGCTGGTCTTGCGGAAATGCATGCTTCAAACATTTCGCTTACTGCCAAGTTGACGTGACGTTAACTGCTAAGTTAGTTGTTGATGGGCCTCTAGTCCACTAAACTTATCAGTAAACGAAATATTTGGTGCGTGCATTTCCGTAAGACCATCTCCAACAAAATGAACAACTTAACGTAGACGTAACGTTTAACTGAGAGCCAATCAGATTCGTCCCTGAATCCCTGATAATCTTAACGTGTTCAGTTACTGCTAATTTGGTTGTAATTGGGGATGTAATCTTGGCGGGCCTTACACATTCAGAAGGTCAAACAGAAGCCAAAGCGTCTGGTCTGCTTGCAGAAGTTGAAAGTCTAAGTGCTAAATTGTTATTACTTTACTACCAACTACCAAGGCAACAGCCAATCAGGCATGCCTTCGTATTTTGGTAACGGATCATTAAGTTCTGAACGGGCCACTAAACAATCGGTATTAATGGTAGAATCAAAAAAAAACTATTTGAGGATGTAATTTTGTTACTCAGGCTTCCCCCATCGCATTCCGTTCGCCGAGTTCATTCGCAGATACCAGTTCTTGGCGTTCGACTTCGATGAGACTGTCGAATTGACGAAGGAGAACAGTCGCTTGTTGCTGGTACGATTGAAAATGGAGGGATGGGTGATTGGGAAAAATAAAGTTTTTCTCAAGTATTACAACGAAGAATATCTTTCTATGTAAGTGCACGGAACGTTCACGTTCTACATCATTTCTCCGTGTTGCCATTTCTGAATACTCCGTCACTTACTATTGCAAAATGATTTTCAGGAAATATGAAGTACAAGTAAAGAAAATTGTTAAAGTTCAGACCATGATGCGAGCTTTCTTAGCTCGGAAGAATGTTGCCACCAAACTGAAAAGAATGCAAACGTGTAAGTGTGCATATTTTAGTAAACAAAGAGATGCATATTCTAATCTAAATCGCAGTGTGTTTCTCAAAATATCCTTTTTGTGCAGTGAAAAGCGAGGATCGTGGCGACGAGAAACAAAATCCCCCAACGGATGATGGAGAAGGGCTGTCCAGAGATGACGCCGCCACTCTCATCCAAAAAGGTACAAAGACCAGCTCAAATTCCAGTTTGAACTCCTAATTTTGTAATAAAAAGCCAGCAGTAGTGCGACTGCATGATGAAAATCAAGAATAGTTGTAAAAGTACATGCGCTCCTAAAATTCTAAATAGACACTATGAGCTAACTAATGTTTGTAGATGCCACCGTATTATACACTTAACAAGATAAGTGTGTACAAGTGTGTAAAACAGTGTGTATCCAACACACTATTCACTCGTTCAGACTTTGTCTATGCTAGGCATGGTTGAGTTAGTGTAGTACCTAAGTGTAATTTGGGCCACTTGCTGGATTAGAAAATGAATTTGCCAAGTTCGGCCGACTGCGCCATAACACCCTGTTTATCTTTTTTTTTAGGCTAAAACAGAAAACTAACTTTCCCAACGTAAGAAGAAAGAACAACGATGTTACGTAGTTCAACACATTAGATTAAAAAATTAGTGGTAGTTGATGTCAAATTATTCGGCCAGGAACGAATTGCTTGTGATAAATTAGCAATTTTATTTTGCATCGTATCACTGTATAAAGTATAAACTACTACGATTATTAACTTATTTGGAAAAACCCGATAATTAACACATTTGAGCCAGTCAGCCGATATTTCCATAGGAAATACCATTTTACCCAATTGTAATAAAATCCAGCGATAGAAACTTGTCACTTCAAAATTTTACCCAACACGCAATACAAATGTTAACAATTATGTTAGCTATAAAATGTTCACCTCAGCCGAGATTTGATTCCGGGTTCTTTAGATTGCCGGTGCAGCCGCACTAACACCGAGGCGAATAATTTCAGTTGCTCTTTGAGTCTAATTTATTAATTTTTTTAATGTAAGTGAGCCAAATTACACAACTGTACAGAATTACCATGCAAGAAAATGTACATTATAAATTATGTGTAATTTTTTGCGAACTTTTTGTGTATTTTTGTATAAACAACTTAGAGAAATTTTTGATTTTTGTTCCCGAGAATTTCGTGGGTACCAAGTGCGAAAACATATAAAACCACTGTTGCAACCGAACTATGGTAAGTGGGCCCACTTTCAGACTGTACTGTCTTTGCAAGTCACGGGCGTTGGCTGCACGGATGGGTATAAATGTATCCAACTTGTAGATAAGCTGGACGGGAACACCGCCGACTTCATCCGCCAATACTGCAAGCGATGGAAGGCCAAGACAATCTTCCAAGTGCTACTCTTCTACCGCGCAGCCAGGCTCCAAGATCTCGTCTATTTCTCTCAACAAGTACGGAAGATTTTTTATAAGTACCACATATTCTCTAGAATGTACATACAACCAACGAACTTCTTCAAATGTACGTTCGAAAACTGAGTCACAAGGAACCATCACCTACGTTGTCGAAAAATGTCTGGGCTGTAATGTACCCCATTTCCTCGTGCAAGGTAAGACATAACTCTGCATCGACTACCGTTGTAATTCCACAGATTTCGATCAGAATATACCTACCAAGCGAAGCGATGCAACCGAACGGTTTGGCATGTTGGATACACCGGTTCTCGTAAGATCACCGAAGTTAAGCAACATTGCGGTGGACCAA
>QKMV01003290.1:713-11688 GCA_003287335.1 Lednia tumana
TACATAGCTCACAACTGCTTACATAGCTTACATAGCTCACAACTGCTTACATAGCTTACATAGCTCACAACTGCTTACATAGCTTACATAGCTCACAACTGCTTATATAGCTTACATAGCTTACAACTGCTTACATAGCTTACATAGCTCACAACTGCTTACATAGTAGTTGCCATGTAAGCAAAAGGTCCGGGGTTCGAGTCCTCGAGTAGGTAGGCATTTTTTTAAGTGATTTTTAATATTCTTCACCCCTTTATGTTTTGCATACGTCGGTTTTCACCAAACTTTCAGCGAAGCTTAAGATCAGATTTTATTTCTGGTTAGCATTGGAGAGTTAGCATTAATTTTTTTATAACTCGTTCCAAAACGCTCCCTTATTATCTTTCAAAATACACCCTCCCCATAGGGCATAGGATATATTATACAGTCGAATTTGTATTACCTAGCACTTTTTTTATTGTACAATTTATTCGATTTTTTATCACAGGTGCATGATAGTAGGACTTCAGCTTAGCCATCTTTATAGATCAAATGACGACAAAGAAAGGAATTGCATTTCTGAGATATACAGCCTGTCACAGCCTGGTTAATTAACATTATGGTTTAGATAGTATATGGGCACCTACTTCAGTTTTTATCACACCTTCTTTTCCTGACGAGCTCGACCTAAATCACAAGAAACAATGCACTTATTAACTTTCTAATCCCGTTTGGGTCCGGCTACCCACCCTAACAAGGGTCAACTTTGGGCGCTCAAACCCCCCACAGCGCTAAATCTAAAGAGATACCCACGGGGGGGAATTTTTTGGTCTTCACGGCGTGAATAATAACACCTTTTCTTGACATCTACAAGCGTTTAGGGGAGTAAATTAAAATAAAACCATGTAATTACTGTGGTCGAATTGACAGGTATGTGATTTGGGGTTTGTTTGTCCCCATAGGCGTCACGGATAGTTCGACGAGGAAACTAGAAAGTGTTTTTCAAGTTTTGTTGAGCGACTTGGAAGGCGGGTTTTTTGTTTGGGATATCGTGGATGTGGTAGGAATTTCTGTTCGGTGACGTGCGCGTGTATTATGTGTGAGTTTGACACGGGCTGCAGCGATAGATACAAAAAAAATTGACGTTTCTTGTCAAATCTAATAGTTATGTCCATTTGAAGCAAATTATGCGGGTATAAAAGTAAAAATATGGCAAAATATATCATCAGTTTTCTCTTCGCACTGTTAAAGAAATAGTATGCTTCTTAAATTCTTAGCACTCATCTCTTCTGCCTAATTTCAGCACTACTTTTCAAAAAAACTTTGCTTACTTTTAAAATTCAGCGTTTGACAGTTCCAGATAACACATTTTTTTTAAATATTGATTCAAGGCCTATAGATCTTAATAAGACCTATTTTTGTACACCTTTGCTGACCATTGTTGAAGATAGCCAATGTTAGTGGGCGAGGAAGTTGTTGACAAAAGAATAAACGAGATCTATTCGGAAGCACTTTTTCAAATTTAATTTCGCTTTTCTGTTACGGCTATCAAATAAGACTAAAACTTTGAATTTACGACGGTCCTTTTGGGCCATTTAGGGCACAGAATATTTAAAGCATGCTTCCAAACAGACTTATCTTGAAATTTTCTCTGCAACTCTCTCGCTTACTACCAAGGCTACCAGCCAGCTCAAAGGAAACAAAAGTTTGTCTGCACGTCACATTCCATGGATGGCACCGAAGATTGTGTTTCTTGAAATTGTAGTGCCAGGTACAGAAATGAGTATTTCATATTTTGCAAAATGAAATTCTCATCTGTGGAATGCACGTATTGTGTTGTAATTTTCAAACCATCGACGTTCCTACACTTTTTATAATTTAAATTACGAAGATAATTCGCATATTCCGAAGTATATTAGCTTGATAACTAAAAACAAATTACCCCCAAGATGCAACATTCCTTGTTCTTCCTTTAGCTTTATTTCGTGCGTCAATCACCATCAAGTTTTGGAAGATTACATATTCTTCATTATTACCATAAGACGAAACTAGGTTGACACAAATGTGACAGCGAAGCTCCTTCTATGGTCAAAATCCTACAGTTATAAAGTATTCATTCTAAAAAAAGTCATACCAGCGACCGGCAAAATCGCTTTCGAAAAAAAACAATACTTCATCATTTCGACGAATAAGGACAATAAATTGTCATCTCAACGGTGATTTAAGATACATTGGCGTATTGTCTGAAAACATATCGGCATATCAGCAAAGTAACCGTTTAAACATGATTGTCCGTACGGTCTGTGTAATTTATTATCAGCCGATGCATTTGAAATCTGTTAAAAAATGTTAACTCTCGTCTTCGACTGACAGCAGATGTGTGAATTACCAGTCGTTACTCAAGAAAACGTTTGCAATTGTTGTGTACCCTCTGGGTGCAGCGATGATGAAGGAAAACATGAATCACGCACTCACGACGAACACATAAATTGCATCGAAGTCCAAACCGTTCGTATCATGGGTGTTCCGTAAATCGAGAACATACACTTAAACCCATGCAATGAAACGTTTTGTGATGATGCAGAGAGATTTGAACGGTGCAGATGGCCAAATGACAGCCTTGCAAACCAGATCTGAAATCTAAATGTTTCGTGCTGCGGCTCAATGGCTCAGATACCGGAAATTCTGAAATGGTATTTTTCCGTTAGTCCCGTTGCAACACTTGCAACACTCCCGTTGCAACACTAGTCCCGCTGCAACACTTGACAGAGCAGACATTTGCTGCGAATTTTTAAACTGTTCCTGAACTCGAGCAGATTTTACAGGAAGCGAATTTGTAAAAAGTCCGAAACTCATTTCTCGTTGCGTATTGATTATTGAGGATGATTACGCTCACAATTTACGTCGCAGCTTGCCTGGAGTTGGCACAGAAATGGTACAAAGACATCCGCCCGTAGCTTGTGGTAGAGGAGTTATCACATGATCGTGGAAAGTCCGGAAAACCGCGTAAATTGTTAACATTTGCGCCAAAATTAACGAGAAATTTGCAAACGTAAAAAGAAAATATCTACGGCATGCAGTAACCCCCCTCCCCCACCCCTCAAACCTTGCCACACTCTTTGTTAACTTATTTAACCAGCGAACTTGGGTTTAAAGTAATTGTAGCTCGTGGAAAATGAAGTACGGAAGCGTGGAAAAAAGAAAATGTTGAGCTTGAACGTTTTCATTGCTTTTCAACAGGGGTGAAACTGACGGGAAAGTTTTGTTTGCTTTGTCATCGGTTCAAATTAGTGGACATTTCCCGGGAAGATGTAAACAGCATAGGTTAAAAACTTTGGGAAAGTTTTAGTGGATTTCTTTGTATGCAAACCCAGTCAATAAATCAGTTTTTTCAAAATTTTGTGCAAAGACTAGGAGATGGACAAGAGTCTTAAAAATTTTATGGAGCTAACGTTGATCTTTTTCTGCCACAGGTGCAAAAGGGTGGAAATAATTAACGTGAACTTTTGCTTCGCCACAGGTTCGAAAAATAACTTCAGCGAATCAATTTCTTTACACTCATGTCTGCTTCCTAATCTAAGCACTAAAAATCTTGTTTGATTTGCCCCGGATGAAGCCTTTCGATACAGTTCGCGAAAAGTTGGGAGCTTGTTTGTTAGAAGTTCTTGGCAGCTAAACCCATTTACTAACAGTTTTTTTTTAAACTATTGCTGAGATTAGGAAGAAGACACGAGTCTTAATAAATGAATAACTAACGAGGACTTTTGCTAATTGCCACAGGTGCCTGTGCAGCGTGTTACCAAATACCCGCTGCTGCTGGCGCGGCTGCACAAGGTGACGCCTGCGCACCACGCGGGCAGGGAGCTGCTCAAGCAGGCGCAGCACAAGATCGAGCTGCACTTGGAGCACATGAACTCGGTAAGTCTCGTCAAGCGCACCGCCAAGCATGTTATCTCGCTCTCGCATAGATATCATGTGGAATATGCAAACATTCCTTAATGTTGACAAGAATAACCGATTAATAGCCAAATACACGGCTAGTATTCATTTGAAGAATGTTAAAATCACTTCAGAAATGCCGAGTATCTTAGTTCGATGGAAAGTGGCTTCGTTTTATCGGTTTAAAGATTCCGTTCGTGACACTTTTTTGCCCCAAAAATGCTCAAAAGATTCCGAAAAGATCGGTGTATAAGGAAGCGATAAATTATAGAGGTCCCAGACTAAACCATAACCCAAAGTTGCGCAGAGCCTGGCCTGAAATAATTCCCAAACGTGGCTTAAATGAGGAACATTACAAAATTCATAGCTCCAAGTTAAACCAAGATATTTGGAAACCAAGTATGGCAGGTAACTTTATTCACTCTTTTTCCATGCACTTATTTTTTTTCATGATTTTAGATCAATTTTAAGGACATAAAAAGTGTCAGATACGATCAAGGCGCGCAAGCCTTCGCAAACATATCTAGCCAGTCGTCCTCAGCCTCCTCAAAAGTTTCACAAGATTGTTCTTTTAAATTCACAATAAGGACCGTTTGTTTCGTGGCCTGTTAAGAATTAACAGCCCGTTAAATTGTTATTACAATGGAAACAGCCAATCAGATGCCTCAGGGCCGGTTGTTCAGTGGCCCGTTAAAAACCTGACGGTCCGTTAACTTGTCATAACCATGGCAACAGCCAATCAATTTTGTTTTCATTCTAATCCTAACGGACCGTTAATATATAACGGAACACTGAAAAACGGACCCTCAAATGTTTGTTAACGGATTGTTCAGTTCTCCGCGGGCCGCTTAAAAACCGGCCCTAAAACATGAAACCTACAAGAGCCGTTCTTTTCTCAAATCTCATGTGCTATGATTGACGGTGGATATTGACGGTGGATGTTGATTATTGAGATGGATATGATTTCAGGTGGCGAAGGATTTCAGTTCGACGAAGCTCTGGCGACGAATATCCATCGTGAATGGACGCCGGTCGAGTAGCGAGATCGACATGATCAACATCAAACTCAGAAAGGTATGCCCATCCACTTCCGCACTTCACATCTCTGCTGCCAATAGGCCACTTGCAAAATGCCATTCCGGAGACGATAAAAATTTGTGTGACACTGCATATCTTATGGGAATAGATTGCCCAGATGAAGCTTTCAGCAAGGTTAGCGAAACGTTGGCAGTTTGTTTGTTAGAAGTTTTCAGAAGTTTAACCCAGCATATTAACAGTTTTTTTTAAACTAGTGCTGAAATTAGTCAGATGACATGAGTCTAAAAAATTTAATTATGGGAATACGTTTTTATTTAGCCTTGTTGACTCTGGATTAAGCCTTTCTGCAAGTCGTCTTTACGGAATATGCACAACACCCGGATGGCTTACCCTGTACATTAAGGGTAGAGAGTTATTTCTTGAACACAAATGTTCACTTACTTTAAATTTATGCTATTTTTTTGCTGAAATTATTTTATTTAAAAAATAGTTTTGATTTTTATGTGATGTATTGCATCTCAAATGACCCTTACTTCAAAGGAGCCGACTATTTCTCCGGTAGACCGTCTCCCACTTTATCACTTTTATCGAGGAATTTGTCGTTCTTATTAAAAAGAACAGCACATTCATTCGAGCTGGAATTTATAGCGAAATCATAAATCGTTGCATTGAAAAGATCAGGCTTATTCAACTGGCTGTCCACTGTCCAGAATTCGTCAAAACAAGCAACATTTCCATACAGTTTTAAGAAAACGAAGATTTAACTTAAAGCAAATATCATCAACTACCCAGACTTAACTTTCAAATTACCCCCAATGTATCAATCTCAACATTGGAATTGGCCAAGTAATTCCCAATTTACACAGACAGGACGTATAAAACTAAAAGTTTGGGACCGCCAAGGAATTTAAGACACACGCAGCGCACCAGTTGTGCAATAAGTTGAATAAACCTGGAACAGATCGAGCCAGCTAGAGAGTGGAATGAGAAATTCAACATTAACTGCATATTGTAGCTGAGAAGAACCCATGCTGGTGGGAAACCCGCGAAGAGTGGACTTCGGGCTTCTGGGTAACATACTATAGCCTATAAAGTCGATTTAATTACACTTCTTTCGAAATCTACTTCCTGACTCGTGTATGGCAGTAATGACGACGATAAACCTCGTCGAATGAAGTGATTTGCAGTAAACTTGCCGTTCAGGTTCACTAACTGGATGTATTTTCACTCTCAATGCGCGTCCATCATATTGTTTGTGTCCCGCTATGAGCACAGCGTGAACGTCTCATGCCAAGATGGGGGAACACAAAAGCGGTCACGCGAAATTCTAGACTCGCTAGAGAATTGTGGACATATCTCGGGAGTCGTATGTTTGTGGGATCGTGCGGGAATCATCGTGGTTTCGTGTTCACCGAGCATTTAGTGGGATTATGAGGAGATTGCGTTCGGTGCGATATCGCGGCGGCCGTGCTACGGTGAAGCCGGTCGTTTGTTTGAAATTTAAAAACAACATACTTACACTTTCGTTCCGTTGCTTTCGTGGGTTGGGTTCAACGGTTTTTTATAATTTACTGTACCACCTACTCAACAGCGAAAAATCATTTCTGTGTACTGAATGACCTTACTTTTTAAGGTCGAATAATTGTGACTCACAGTCTGTACGAACGCGCTAAACTACAATTTATATATAAGTGTGGGCGCATGCAGGGTGGAGGGAATGGTTTTTTTTTTTTAGAGATACGTGTATAAGTAGAAACTAATCGTTTATTTACATGAAAACGTAATGCATACAATATCGCCTGAACATTTTGTCAATCCTCTCTGCATCTTGCATGATATCAAAGTTACCCCAATCCCATGAGATTATTACTGCCTATTACATAACCCTCATATTCAAGGTGATGCATCCATCGTGCTAGTTCCTACCTGTTTGCCTGAGAATGCCGCATGCTTCACCGAAGACTTGTTGAGATTTCAGGACCAAACAATTGACAGACGACAACCTCGCAGGATGCGCTGAGACGACCTGACCAAATGACTGCCAGGACATTAAGAATGCACGGACTTTTGAGGAAGAACTAACTGACAATGACTGAGACTTGAAGGAAACTAACTGACGGTCATCCTGTGCTCGAATTGACGGAAATATATGGCGGTATGGTGTAAGATGTAAGGGTGCCCATTAGAGGTATTTCCTATAGTTTGCGGTGGGTAGGGTGGGGGGGGGGGGGGGAAAAACAGATATGGTTCCCAGATTTGTTCGCATTACGCCAAATTGTAGAGCGTTTTACGTAATATTGTTCGATTGCAGAGATATTTCACCCAAATTGGCCCTCGACCGAAGTCTTCTTAAAAAAAAAAACACTCGGCGTGTATATTACGCAGTAGAGCTTCTTTAATGGTAACAAACGATACCGCAAGTAATTTTTGTCAAATCTACGTATTTCTGTTACTTTTACGTATATGTATTTTCATCCATCAATGAAACCCTACACTCTAAAACAGTTAAAAGTTATACATATGTAGCATGATAGATCGTTCCTGATTTCAATTTTTTTAAATTCAACTTTCTGTCTGCTTACAGTCTTTACTGTGAGAGAGCTTACTGCGTTACACCCACAGAATAAGCTCTCTAGCCATACCTTCCAGTATAAACTGCCCTACAGTCTATATAATGAGAGATCATACAGCGTTACACCCACAATAGAGGCTCTCTAGCCAATAGAAATATAAACGGAGTTTAACCGCTAAAGAAATAAGTTAGCAGCTTTTTCTAGTACCTTCCTATGTTAACTGTCACTATCGGCCCTGGTCGAAAATTATGCTCTCCCTGTAAATAAAGTGTAGAGGTGACGATATGGTTTGTAAAATCCCGAGAGTTGCCGGTATGCCAAACCGTCTCACACCGTCCCAATTCGAGCACTGCGGATCACTAACAATAACCATACTGAAGCGGATTTCTAATTCATCTCTGCAAGGATCGGCTCTACACAGATTACAGAAGACATGAACACTTTTCAGAAGGCGTTAAATTGTTTGCTCTTACCTTGTGTGATGTCGTTTATAATGTTATGCGTAGACAATGTTGCTATAAAAGTTGGTACTAAAATCTAGATTGTTAGATAGTTGAAGTAGTCAGATAATGTATTTCTATCAGGACTGGTTTCACCATGTAATGAGTTAGGTGATGCTTACCGGTAATTTGTATGATATTCTTATTGATATCGTTCATGTAGTCGACCCTTTGTTACAATGTTTAACTGATTTCTCACTATTCTACACACTTGTGTAGCGAATAGTCAAAATGTTCCTTCAGTCTTTTTAGAGTTAGGAGTGCAGTGGCAAATGCGCTCATCAAAAGAAGTATCCCTTGGGCTTTTTGAGTAGGTTGCCAATCACAAGAGGGTATGTGGTGTGAGAGGGTCTGTAGTGAGTCTAATGGCTCGTGCAAAGGTTGTCACTTGTCATCTGTTAGAAAGGTTTAGAGAATGTAACTGGTAGGTAAACATTTCAATGAACGAAGAATTCATACCACAAACCCTGTAGGTATTGACAGCCTATTAAAAAAACACGGGATACCTCCTTTGACGAGCACATTTATCGCTGCACTTTCAACCCTGCACGGACTGCAGGTTTCAAAACAATTGATTGTAAAGACAGTCTTCTACTTACGGCCGGGGCTTGTTTTTGCAAGTCTGAACGTTAACAGCGACCTCGTAGGTGACCAACAAGAGTGTTTCGTAACATAAAAATGAAAACTGCAATAAGTATCAGAACACGCATGGATTAGCAAGAAACATGTATAGTGCATATCAGTTGCAGGTGAAAGACTATCTTTTTGAGAAGATATAAAAATTACAACGCAAGTGTTTTTTTCTGTATTGAGCCAAAATACCATTGAGTGCTCAAACGTACAATATTTCCAGCACAGGGTAGGCCATCCAGCATGACGGCTATTTCGATAAATCACATTTAAGGTTCACCAACGTACAGAAAAAAGACAACGATATATATATACAACGATGTTAGTTCTCTGACATTCTGGAGTGTTTTCCGTGGCTTCACGCTAACCGCTCAGTTTTTTATTGCTTTTATTGATTTTATATTTTCTTCAAACCGAATTGTTGTTAATTTTAAGAATATTAAAATCATTTCATTGTTTTAAGGATATTAAAATCACTTCAAAAATACCTGCTTACTCGAGGACTTGAACCCCTTCAATTATTTGTGATTTGATGAACGCAAAAAGAGAATAACATAAAGGTTAAAGGTACCTTGCTAAGCTCAGTGGTTAGAGCATTTGCCCGGTAAGCAAAAGGTCCGGGGTTCAAGTCCTCGAGTAAGCATATATTTTTGAGGTGATTTCAATATTCTTAAAACATAAAGGTATTCGCAATCTGAAAATCCCGCTAAACAAGTGGGCTCACTTCAAAAGATCTGTTTTACAAACTGGGTAACCGAATCTTTTGTTTTCACCCAGCTTGTTATCAGTTTTTTTTAAACTAGTGCTAAAATTAGGAGCTAGACACGAGTCTAGAGAATTTAGTTAGTGAGATCAGTTTCTTTGGATGTTGGTGAACCTGGCCATGGCGGTCATTTTGGATGGTTTACCGTACCCTGGAAATGCTGTACGATACCGTCACAGAATGCAGGTTGTCCCACGCCTGCACCGCAAGTCGCTGTACCGGTTTGTTCCCACATTGCAGATGGCCGTCGACGTTCTGGAGTGGAACCACGACGAAGTCAAGTTCGCGATGGAGGGCCGGATGTTGTACACAAACCCCACAGACAACAACTGGCGGAAAGGCAGGACCATCAAGCTGAACCCCATCAACGCTCTGCTCGTCACCAACGGAAAGGTACAGCCATATGTTGCAGCTGTTGAGTATTGCATGTAGTGGAAGAGTGTGTTTTTTTGATTTGGATTTCAAACTTACAGCCATTTACACGGCTAGGTTCAACTTAAAGGATACACATTTCAAGAATATTAAAATCTTAAGAATATTAAAATCACTTCAAAAATACCTGCTTACTCGATACTTCTTACTGATGTTTCTTCTTACTTCTTACTTACTTCTTACTTCTTACTTCTTACTCCTTACTGCTTACAGTAATATTCTTAAAATTATTACTAGCCGTGTAATTGGCTTTAAAAGTTTATTCCTTGTCAATATTAAAATCACTTCAAAAATACCTGCTTACTCGAGGACTTGAACCCCGGATCTTTTGCTACTTAGGTACTTTGTACCTTGCTTAGCTCAGTGGTAGAGCAGTTGCCATGTTAGAAAAAGGTCCGGGGTTCAAGTCCTCGAGTAAGCAGGTATTTTTAAAGTGATTTTAATATTCTTAAAATTATTGCATGTATCATTGCAATAATCATTGCATGTAGTGGAAGAGTGTGTTTTTTGATAAGGATTTCAAGCTTACAGCCCAGTGACGTAGTCAGTGGAGGGGGCAGTGGGTGACGCTCGGGGCGTGGCCCGGCGCAGAGCGCCGGCCACCCCTATTTTTTTCAGAATTAAAAAGTAGAATTTTCAGGCGCCAGCTGCGCCTGAAGGAAAGGTTTGGTGAGTTGGATGTACGCTCACTATCAACTAAGGGTTATAAATGGCTCTTCTTGTAAAAATGTGTCACTCGTTGAGCTTATTTTCGTGGAATTCTCTCGCAAGTTCATTCTTGAAATTTGGCTGCGAACAGCTCGGCTCCTACTTCCTAAGCATTATTCCAATTGCAGCAGTCGCAATCGCATAGAAGTGTTGCACCAGCTCAGCTCGCTAATAGACGTGTCAAAGTGGTTAGAGTTTTTTGGTGTGTTTGTTCAATATCTAATTATGAATTCGTCTGGTAATAAGAAACTTTCGGATAATCAAAGACGACGTATCGCAGAGAAGTTAAAACTTATTAAAAGCCGATCGCAATGGATTGTCAAGCTATTGTCACATATTGGCTCATTAAGATAACTGGATTATACATTCATAGCACATGGGCGGCGCCCCTATTTTTTTTGCCCCCCCCCCCC
>QKMV01003291.1:0-11686 GCA_003287335.1 Lednia tumana
CGCCCGCCCGCCCGCCTGCCCGCCCGCCCGTTCGCCGCCTACTTCCTTTCTTCGTTTCTTACGGGAAGCCTTGTTCCAAGCTAACAGCGCCATGTTACGTTACACATACATCATCTCTAACTGTTTCGTAAGGCCGTTGGCAGTCCGTTGTATATATTTTCAGATGTGGAAAAACAAATATTGAAAATGCGTGCATGAACGGGAAGAGTAGCAAAAAACTTGATGACAATCGCAATATTTGGAAGAAAAGCGAGCTAATAACGGACGACATCTACTCGGTAGATCGCACATTTCCACGGATCTGGCCGATTTCAAAGCTGGCTGTACGCTCGGCTGCGGCAATTGCAATCCAACCAGGAGGAATAGCAATTTGCAGAATTAACAATTCAAACATGTAAACGAGGACGCAATAAATGACTTGCAATAACTTATTGCCACCAAAATGAGTTCTATAATAAACCATTTGATCAAGTCGCTCTCATGAATTCAATTATCTCTTAATTGCAGACGCGTCTTGATTACGAGATTTCTTTGTGTGGTCCAATAGGAGTGGTGTGGAGACCTCCTCAAGTTCCCAATTAACCACGTTAACTACTTAGTAGTACCTTTATCTATATTATGACTATGAGAGCCGCATCCCATGAAATCTCTAATAGCGATATCGATTATAATTTACAACGTGATATGTAGGACTCATTAGACAGCTTGGTATTGTAATAAGGGTAGCTAAGTTATAATTACTTATACACTTACGTTAGAATTTTAGAAGTCCTCAAACTTTACGAGCAAGAGCGGGGCAATCGCAATGCCACTTTAATCTGCAGTTCGACTTGAACATTATTATAATAGTGCAGGGCGCAAATTCTAGATAGTAGGTTAGTTAACTTGGAAAATTACCTCGGCTCAATTAACCAACACAGCAAATTTTCCAAATTCGCTATCTTAAATAAAGAGAACAAATGCTGACAACGAAGTTTAACATTGAAATTTTTAACACCGTGCATAATTTAATGAAAAACACACGAAGTGCTAACATTTTCCGTAAGCAGCCGGTTAACTTAATCGGCCGTTATCAAAAATGACTGCCTCCGATAGGCTTTTCCCACGAGATGTGAATGCGATCTCTAGTTTTTATTCGCCCGTTGACAAACTGGTGCGCGTTCCGTAGAACGATTGCTGAAAGAGTTTGTTATCAAGATGACTAT
The DNA here is from genome assembly GCA_003287335.1 of Lednia tumana. Taxonomy (NCBI): domain Eukaryota; kingdom Metazoa; phylum Arthropoda; class Insecta; order Plecoptera; family Nemouridae; genus Lednia; species Lednia tumana. Next base: position 1,206 of record QKMV01003291.1, read on the forward strand.
TCATACAATCCCACTACTGTGCACAGCCGTTAGCGTATTTCCGCCGAAGCCTTTAGCAACGTGGATGAGTGGTAAATGTGTGACGTCCTACCAGTCGACATGCACTGCAATTGCAATAGTACATCGAATCTGAACAAAACAAATGCTGCTAACCACCACAACAAAACAAACGTCAATTCAATGCTTCGAATCCAATCAAATGTGTATTGCATGAACGAACAATCAATCAATCAGCGAAACGATTATCAAATTCAAATTATTAAATATTAACTTATTCAGTTGATCAGTACGTATTTACATTCAAAAGATAGCGTTGAAATGCTGTTCATTAAAATGTATACTGGAATATGATGCTTATACTTCTTGCGTGCAACCGATATCCTCGACATAAAATTAAGGCCACTAATTATAATAATTATGTTACATTAAATTAACCAGGTCAGTGAAGTTGCTTTACATTAATTGGAAACTAAGTTGCAAGCAAGCTGGAACAGGTACAGCAATACACGATCCCAACGTCATGATAATAAGAAACTAACTAAGAAACGGAAGATGTTTATCCACGACTTGTATTACATTATTTGGGAGGCATAACGACATGTCATAGTCAATGAACTGGTCGACTTAGTCTGCTGATAATTTGACAGCCAAATTCCCGACTTTTTGCCGTGCGCCTGAGACAGTACCCTATATACTGTGTTCTGACAGGTTAGCGTGCGACCGCCTGTTCGGGCAATTGCCCCCAGCTATCGGGCATGCCTCTTGGAAAGGGGGAGCGGGCTGGTAGGTCAGGGGTCGGGCCTGGAATATTCCTTTAGGAGCTATTTAAGGTGTCAGCATATTTACGCCCCAACTGCACTTGTAAACTCCCCCTGCCGTTCGCCCTCATCCAGTATGCTCTCACGAGAACCGATTCTCCAATTAAAACCTGGTTTACACGGGCTCATTTTTGATACAATTTCTTTGACGCAATTTCAGTTTCTACAGTTGCAATTGTTGCGATTCGGCTGCAATTGGTGGAAGGAAATAGTGTAAAATAAAAACGTGACCGTGTAATTAACAGGCTTTGGAAACACCTGCTTTTTGAAGTATTTAAAGTCAGAGTGTACATAATTAAGTGTCTATGTGTATACAAGTTATTTAAAAAGTATACACAAGTAGCTACATAATAGTGTTCATCCACTACAGAATTCATCTCTACTTGAAAGCCTTCCCCCACCACATTACCCTAACCCACTAAGCTCAGTTAAGAATCGATGCAGTGAACCCCAACCTCTTTTGCAATTTTACGGTTGGTATGACTGATTTTTCACTTCAACGGTCGGGGGTCCTAAAATAAACTACCAACTATTATTAGCTCTTAGTGGAGGGTGAAATCCCGAATGAAAATTACATCCAGGCACCGCCATCGGAAAACACAAAAAGCTTTCGCCAAAAAAAAAACTTCCCATACTAAGCAACAAAATGCATGCCGTCTTCATCTTTGTCTAAAATCCTCCGTCTAGGCCTTCTCCCCCTCGTCCTGCTCTCCCTTTCTCCCAGATTCCCACAAATCTTCCATTCCCCATAGAAATAAAAGCAACGAATTTTACTGGTCACAGTATAGAGCGACCTTGTAATTACACGAACCAATAAGCATTAGTCCAGTACGCTAGTGCATTCTGTTAAGCTGAAATGCGGATTAGTATCGTGCTTGGTGTATGTGTTTATATCGGGATGGCGTCGTCGCATGATGATCCGAGCTGAATGTGGTCGTAACTCGTTGATGTGTTAAGTTATTGTGTATACGATATTAATTATAAACCACGCGCGCATGCATCTAAATCTCTGCTACAGCGCCGCCTTGCATTACGTTTCCGAGTCAAAGTGAAGTCGCCACTAATTCCATTCGGTCCGAAGAGGGGGTGGGGGGCCGGGAGGAGGGTTGGAAGTGGGTAACATCACCGTATCACCATGGTATCACGCTACACGCACATGCACGTGCCCACGGGTCTATACTCCGATTATTTTTAGCTGGTCACCAAAAACCGATGTTTTAACCGTCAAATCTTCGCAGCCTGACTTCAGATTTCGACAAATCTTGCATCGAAAGTGTGTAATGATGTGATGCACGTGTGTTGTAAGTTTCATCGAAATCTATCGTCAGAGTTCGGTGATATAAATAGGAAAGAATCGATTTTTAGTGAATGCTCGGAATAAACGGGGTGTACGATCACCTCACTACACTCTTACATGCACTAGTTGACGGCGTCGGCAGGCTAGTCGTGACGGGGATGGTCTCACCCTCTCAAGTCTCGACTTCTTCACCGCACCGTGCAATTGTGTTAACTTTGTTAACCCGTAAACATGCGCCCGTTTTGCATGGCTGCGCCTCTGAAAACCGGTGCCGTACATTTGAAACTGTAAAGACAGGGTTAGCTTCTGTTTAGCAGAGAAAATAAATTGTCGAGAGGCAGCAGCATAACTACATTCTCTGCGTTTTCGGTTTTTGTTCGTGCAACTAACTCTGTGCTTTATTTTTAATATATACAGACAGAGATCAGTTTATTAGTTCGAGTATGCGAAACAACTAGCGGATTTATTGGAGCAGTTGCTTATAGTTTTTCAATTAACGAAACAAGGCGCGTCGTCGAGCTACGCTGTACCGGGGTATTATTAATGAAGTTCCCCGTTTGAAAAGCTTCATAAGTATGAACTTGCGAAAGGATTTGATTGAAGGCGTCGAACAAACGAGAACATTTGGAATGTGTATTTTATTACAGGAGACAATTGTAGTCCAAATCCTTGGCCTTCCGTTTCTCTTGTATAGGTATATATATAAGAATAAATAAATTAGAACAAAATCAACAGCTATATATAAAAGATAACGATGGCTTGCCAGCGAGCGGCTCTCTAATATAAATCGCCCGTTAAAATGGTCCAGATTGCTGGACAAAATAGAGCCCTCTGGGACAACCCTCTCCCTTGTTCTCCTTCTCTCTCCTTTGCTCGCTCTCTCCGACCGTCGTCTCCCTCGTCCCGGTCAGCCATCGCCTTCCGCGAAGCAATTTACAATGCCACGGTCGGGCAGGCATCAAAATCCAGCCCTTCTTCCTTTCCTTTCCATTCCTTTCCATTCCTTTCCATTCCGTTCCTTCCTGCTTGCGATGCTCTGCCGTGGCCTGGGCGGCTGCGTACTAACTTTAGGCCTGCATAACTTTTGCCTTTCCATGAATTCTCTGGTATTTTGATTTCGCAAAACTTTACATAATATAATAACGGATACGTTTCTTGAACGACGCGCTCGATACTTTGTACAACGACATTTTTTTCTCTTGCCATCGGTACGTGATAGGGTGATGGTAAGGGTGATGATAAACCGAACAGTGCAAAGGTAGAATTGGGCGCCGGCACGTAGACCCTTGTCGGATAGCGCCAAAGGGATCACCGTTTTTGTCCCTTCCGAAGGACGGAACAATTCGAACTGCAGGATTCGTCCACTAATCCGTGCTATCGAGCGGCTTATGACAAGGCGAGTGAAGCTGATGTAATAGCTTCAACCCCCACCCCCCTCCCAATCTCCTCTTCCCGTAACAGAAGTAGGTCTCCTGATGAATGACCACCATCCAACTTCTGACCCCACGTAATATTGCTTAACTTTCAATATGGTAAACAGTATGGCCAACCTTTCGGTTTACAAAATAGGGGTTACAAGATAATAGATCATATCCGAACTGCATACCTCATTCCTATAACATTACAACCATGGGAGATGAAGTTTACTTTATGGTCCACAGTTAATATTATTCAGTAAAATACAGCCAGCTGGCACTGGCGTGGACACCGTCTTGCCCGTTCGGTTATCACAGCTTGAGTGGAACTTTCGCATAACCGGCTGTATCAACAACATCGGGTGTTGCCTTTAAGTGAGCGAGCGGTCCCTGTTCGTATGTCAGGGGTTGGGAGAGCTGTCAGTGCAGAGGTCGACGGAGTACAGTGTGCAGTTCTGTGCCCGCCGATCGTACCACCGCGCGATGGCATCGCGAGACACAACATTCATCGAACATACGCCGCCGTGCCGCTCGGCACAGTAGTGCATACTCATATGAAACATACGTACGTGTGTGTGTAGACGAGAACATTTGCATGCCACGCCACTCGCAATTTACAAGTACCTATAAAACGATGTAATGTAACTGTCGCCACGAATTGTCACATAATCCATGTATAGCTCTCGTACAGTTCTAGCACACTCCGAGAACTGCTATTAATTAAAAATATGATTAAGTTCAAACCTTATTGCCGTGAAGTGCAGCTCGAGTTTTGTTAATTTTAGTCTTTCGTGACCCATATAGTTAATATAACAGGTTTTTGCGAGACTGGTTCGCGTGTTTTATTTTGCGAAACCTTCGGGAATCTTTCGAGCGAACTTTCAAATGTCAGTCGCAACGTGAATTCGCGAAATCGATCGTCGATTGGTTTGCTAGGCATTCAGACCCGGCACCTCCACCGTACCGTTGACGAGGCTGGGGCGTGATTCTCGAAGTTTGCGTCATTATTTAGTCATAGGCCACGCATCGGGCTCAGGTAAAAAAAGGGGGGCGATGCCAGGATAAAGCCTGACTAAAATCTCGAGAATTGGGTCCCTGGTGACGGGGCTGCGAACTGTCTTGGTTTTGATCCGTGGAAAGTGTTCCTTCCGTTGAACACGCTACTGATACTATCTATCATCCCTCACAGAGCTCTGATGAAGTAATACACCGGCAACAGTATTAATCTATTATTTACTTCGCCCTGAATAATCCTATCACCTCTTTGCAACTCATCTAACTTAATTCCCTTCTGAGTTCCTTTTTCACTTCATTAAAATCACTTAAAACAGACAGCGACATTTTGTTCTATTCATTACGACTTCACATTCACGCCGGCATCAGTTTAAAACTTACTAATTCTAGTCATAAATCAGTGTATTCCAATCGTTTGCCCGTTTTCAGCGACGTTGCAGCGATGAATTGAAATTTGAAACGTAATTAAAAATAGAAGCTCGTTGGACTAACGTATCGCGACTTCGAACGCTAACCGTGTAGCTCTACTAGAACAGAGCTTGAAAATCGAACAACTGTTTACTCGGGAGTAGCTGACTTTTATGAGCTTTGGCTTATGCTTAGCCTGATCACAAAAGAGATGGCCTAAAATAAAAACAAGATTTTTTAAAACAGGAGACACTAAACCGTATAAAATGTAAGGTTGTGACCGTGAGTCGTTGGCATTTCCAAATCCATTCTTTTCGTACGGCTTAATGGTACGGGGTTTAAAAATCTTTTTTTCATTCCTTTTTTTCAAGCTAAATTGTTTCCATAATTTCTCAATTATTAAATTCTTAAGACTCATGTCTTCTGCCTTAATTTCAGCACTATAGTTTTCAAAAAAACTGTTAGTAAATGAGTTTCACTGCTGATAACTTCTAACAAACAAACTGCCAACTAACAACAACAAACTGGCAGTTTGTTTGTTAGAAGTTCTCAGCAGTGAACCCCATTTACTAACAGATTTTTGAAAATTTCTTAATTCGTAGGACCGGTTTTTCAGTGACCCGTTAAGAACCTGACGATCCGTTAGCTTGTTATTACCATGGCAACAGCCAATCAAGTGTCTTGATTCTCTTTATAACGGACTGTTAATATTTAATGTACCACTACAAAAACTGGCCCACATTTTCATTGCGGTCTTGCATTTGCCAATATATTTTATCAGCAATGATTTTCATCGTCTGGACCAGAACCTATGTGCCAGATCCCAGTCCAAATTTGAATACATTGTATTGTACCCGAGGTGGACATATGTACCAAATTTCAGCCCTCTAAGTGCATGGAAAGTGCGTTAAAAAAACTTGGGCAGATTTACACCGTGTCAGACACCGGCCAAGCGGAGTTATCTACCAATGTCCTGTTTTTAAAATCCCACTATTTCGATCTGTTCCAGGTGACTCGGGCTGGCAGAGACGGCGAGATACAATTGGGGACCATTCAGATTGCTGGTGAGTGGAGACAACCCCCCCCCCCCCGCCACCCTCACGTCACGCGCGTCGCGTGTCAGGTAATGTCACGTGACCATATGGCCAAGTATTGGAACGCGACAAGTGACTCGAGTACACAACGATCAACGGATTCAATTTCGATCTGGCGAGAATTTCACATTTCATATTTCACTTGCAGTCTATGTATATTTCACGCCTCGAAAGGCCGGAGCCCGCTTATAGCAGGGCTGCGGAAACGCTTCCAATTTTTAACTGGATCTACGGAAGTGTTGCTAGGTAGGTGTTTGTTTTCCCGAAAGGAAACTCGGCGGTATTGACAATATTCAATTGTGGCCTGGCACATGGTATTACGTAGGGGATCAAGGTGCAATTTTCTTGTTTTCCTTTAAGCCCACGATGTTTCCGTCTGACAATCTAGTCTCTGTGAGCTTTATTTTCACTTGACTTGTTATCACTTAACGCGTGTTTGGAAACCCATAAAAGGGAGGGAAAAAAGCGGAAATCTTTTGATGAAAATCTTTCTTTATATAAGTATAAATATAAGTATACAAGCGGAGGAGAGGGGAAAAAAAACTCGGTCCTTTTTTATTTAATGACGTCGTCTCGACTTTTAGCGCATCTTCTTGTTTTCGTGCTGCGAGTCAAGTGTTCTCTGTCAAGCTGTAAGCCGCTTAATAACCGTGCTCAGCCGCACAAGCAGCAAGTCACAATCGGAATAATACTGGCAGTACGGATCACGCGCCGCCGCGTATCGAAACACATGGACTCATTTCTCATTTCCATTTCCAGTTCCACGGTACGTTTTCGGTACCTAATCGTCTCCAGGAAGTTTTGTCAGCGAAATATTTTAAGGGTGTTTCCCCCCCTACTTACACAAGTAGTGCGTTTTTTCTTGTTTTAAGGAACGTTACTGCTGCATAACGTAAAGAACTCGTTGCCATTTCTTTGAACGAATGGCTCCAAACGAAAAGCTAGTGTAACATGCAAACGGGAAGCATGCGAGATTGTTGGGCTCTTGTTAGTTGTTATAATATACTTAGTTTTCGACTCTGAGCATAACTAAGTTGGTGCTCGTGCGGCCTCGTGCTTTGGTAATACCATGTCCTAATGCAATCTTGCAATAAACCTAGGGAAATGTTATGTCTGCAGTGTGTTTTCAAAAGATTTCCTTTAGCTCGAGTATATTATTTTTGTCATACGTTTGGGACAGTGAATGAGAATTACCTTAAACGCTTTGCGAATTTCAAATGCCGTTGTCTACTGTGAACGGAATTTATAAAGCTTAACGTTATTTACCTTTCCTGTAAAATACTGTACCAGTAGGTTACATACAGTCGGGAAATAGAATAACTTTAGATATAACTTGGCTTCAACAGTACTGCCACCAAAGAAAAACAAGAACCAAACATAATTCACTCTAGGTGGTCAACAATTTTTTCAAACGCGATGAAATATCGTAAATAGGTACGTCTTCTATCACAATTTAATTAATTTGTTTTGCTCAGTTTCAAATGTAAAGACATGCACTGCATGTCTTTACTTCTTACGATATATATTACGCATGCAATGTCTGTTTTAAAAATGCTTAAAAACGCATTGATTTCTTCCGTAACTCAAAGTGACGTCATTAACTGTTCCGATAAGCTGTTTCTATAGTTTCAAAACGAGATAAGCTTCCTATTGGCGTGATTTGGTATCACATAGGCGTAACGCGGAAAGCGGCTTCAGCATGCGTTTTCGACTTCCACCAATTGCTGAACCAATTCTGACGTGTATAAAGTGACACTACCGAGCCAAACAGTGAAACACAAGAAAAGTAAAATCATATTCGTGATCCACAGACAACTTCCTATCCGCACAAGGCGAAGAGAATGCACGCTGGACATGCGGAGACTTCCCTATTGTCTCGCTTGCAACATACTCTAAGAAAGTATGCCAAATAAAGCAGTACGTTGCCTTTCGAACATTGTGACCCGGTTATCGAGATGGCTAGCCATTATCCAAACAATCAAACTGTTATTGCACGCCGACCAAGTGTTTAAAAAACCGATAAAATTCAATTCATATATCTATCTTCTATTTGATCAAACGCCCCCCTCTTGCACGGCTGCGAGCATGAAGTATTAGCTCGCTACAACAACCAATGTAGACTGTTCACCATAAACAAACAGCGTATGTTGACCGTCTCTAGTGATGGTGGTCGAAACATACTACACACATACACGGCTGTAACCACCGCGGCCAGCAAGCAGTATTCTGGCATGTAGTTATCGCGTATTGTACGCCGCATTATAATAACGCGTGAATAACGATACTTTCAACAATAGCCGCTAGTCTAACACTTGCCCGATAGACGTAGAGCGTGGATGCGATGGGAAGCGATGCGTGGTGAGGCAAACCTTATAATACGACCGGCTTGAACACACACGCAATCCGTCTTAAGACAACAATAGAGACATGCAGGCTCGACAGGACATCATGTTTGCACGCTCTCTGGGTCGGTTAAGAGATCGGGTACACAAAATATGATTATATAAATCAAACCGCAGAGTAGCGACGGAAACCTCTTTCAGAGTCATCATTCGATGGCTGTCCGGTGAGCAAGATCCTTGTCGAGGCAGTTCCGCTTCCTGTTACCTCGTCGGCGACTTGAACGTTCCTAAAGCTGGATAAACAGGCATGGTTGGGAAATGAACGTGCCACGTGTCGACGCTAAGGGGAGGCCAGAGGGGGGCCTGTGCCCCCTGTAAAACACTCCGGGCCCCCCCGTGGACCACGTCCGCAGCGCAAGCAAATTATGGGCACGAAAGTTTTGTTCGTTTTGCGCAATTGCGTTAAACGTGCGTAAAACGAGCGGGAATTGGGGAGGATGTGCGAGATCCTGCTGACGTCAGTGTGCAGGCGGGAGGAAACTGTGAATCTGAAATCTATGTGTGTGCCGCTTCCCCCAGAAACACACAAATGCCTGTCAAATGTTGGGTCTTACCTAACCTTACCCCCATATCAGAAACACACAAAATCAGTGGGACATCCTGTCAAATGTTGGGTCTTACCTAGGCGGGTGGGGCTACCCCTAGCACCAGAAACACATAAAATCAATGGGTCATTTTTTCAATTTGTGGGTCTCACCTAGCCCCTCTTCCATCAGAAACACACTAGATCAGGGCGCTGTTCTGTCAAGTTTAGGGTCTTTCTTAGCCCCTCCACCAACAAAAACACCCAAAATCAGTGAGCCCATTCTGTCAATTTGTAGGTCTTACCTAGCCCCCCCCCCCCCCCCCCCCCCAAGTAAAATTCCTGGCCGAGCTGCGTGTGTCGTCGTGTGTGACGTGCGGTGGTGCCGCTGCCCGTGCGACATGTCGGCGGTTATCACAGGCAGGCCGCACACAAAGCGAAAAGCGTCGCATATTTCGTCGTCGGGATCCCCAACGGCCGTCGTTTGCGTCCGCGTCCGCGTCCGCCCGTGCGGCAGACATCACTCGACGCAGTGTGGTGCTGCGACACGTGCACGACGGTCTCGGCTCCAGCCAAACGCTAACGCATACATGTCTCCCCCCCCCCCCTCACCCCCCGCATTTCGGACGTCTAGGAGGGAAAAATCTCACGCGAAAATCCGTCTCGCGCGCGCTATGAAAGCGAATCGATCGCAAATAAGCGCTTCTTGTCTCTCTCACCGCAAACCGCGCGAAGTTACTTAGTATTTTCGTCTCGGTGCCGCGTTCCAGGTAACAATATCTCGACTTGTCATCGGCGGCGTGGTCGTCGGTGTAATACATGGCATATGACGTGCAGACGAATTATTGAAAACCTCTGCTGGCGCGTCCGTTGAAGTTAGCATATTATAGTAAGCGAGAGAGTTGGAGATGAGTACTAGGACTGTTCACAAGTATTTTTCTATAATCGCGATTTTCTGAATCGTCCAAAGATGCTTTCGATACTTTTTGGAGAGCCATAGCAGAGAAACGATAATACATTTGAAAGAAAGCGCTTCCGAATAGACCTGGGTTATTCTTTTGTCCACTACTTCCTAGCGTACTATCATAGGCTATCTTCAGAGATAGAGCCAGTAGAGATACACAAAATAAGGTCTTATAAAGGTTTCTTACGCAGCTCACCATGACGCTACGCCGATTTTTGTCGACGGTATCCTCCCTCTCGATATTTTCGTCTCAGTACCGCGCTCTAGAAAATATTATCTCTTGTCATCAGCGGCGAGTTCGTCGGTGCAATACAGCCTCTTTAAGGATTCTGGTGACGTGTTTTGCGGTGTTTCTATGCGAGATGTGACGTCATTGCGACTTGCGAGGCTGACTGGGTGTGGTTGGGTCGCCGGGGTGGGATGCTCTGCTAGCTAATACACGATTCCCGTTCTCGCCGCCGCCCGCGCTCATGCTGCTTGCCCGCCTGCCCGCCTGCCTGCCTGCCTGCCTGCCTGCCTGCCTGCCTGCCTGCCTGCCTGCCTGCC
>QKMV01003292.1:0-11683 GCA_003287335.1 Lednia tumana
CGACACGGCCCTATTTAGGGCCAACATCTTTTCAAAACAGAGCCAATACCGTTGGAACAGCGCTAGGGCCAACATCTTTTCAAAACAGAGCCAATACCGTTGAAACAGTACAAACATGACATGAAATTTGCCAATTGGCTGTCGATCGGCTGGAAACGTGTGAAATCGTAGACGTCGTCGAGGTCGCCCCCAATGTTCGCCGCCGAGCATCGAGTGGATGGCGCACCTGTCAGTCAGTCTGCTGTCTCCGCCTCGGCTTCGGCTTTGCGCGGCTAATGCAATCTAATGGACCATCCGAAACATGAGCAGACGAATTATTCTTGCTCTGATTCACACCGCCGTCACGACTCATCGCCTCATCGGGATTCCTACTGGCCGTGCACATCATAAACCACCGTTTTCGCACGAGAAGATATTTATTTTATCATACACTTTTGTAAATAGTCAATTTTAATGACCCGGGTGGTGAGATGAATTAGCAGAAAAACTGAAAAAAATTATCGCTTCAACACAATATAACGTGAATTACAAGCATATACAACCTAGAACCAATTCACAAAAACAGAATGTCGTACTGTTCCCGCTAGCCTTGTCTTTAAATATCCGATATTTAAATTTCCCGAACCTATAAAAACATCCTTGTCAAGTCCATTCAAATCCACGCCTCGGTAAGCATTACAAACCAAGTACCGCTAAACCTATATTTTGAACATTGAAAATGTTTGAATGATTATGTGATGTTTAACGACGCACTCGACACTTCGCCCTGTGATATTGGTCATATATGGTCGGTAAATAAAAGGGTGATAATAAGGGGTGACAATGAACCTAACAGGAAAGAGGGGAAACCCGATATTGACAATTGTAGCCTGCTTATAACTCCTTTCGAAAAGAACCAGGGGGACCACTGCTTAACTTCCCGCCCGGTGGACTGTACAACTCGAACAGCATGAGATTCCCTTACTACCAGCCATAGCATTGCAAGGTTGATTGCAAGAGGAGTGAAGCTGCTGCACTAGCTTCAAACTCTGCAATCTCCCGATGAAAATGTTGTACCTGCACCTCAGTAAACGTCGCACTCTTGCATGCGCCCTGCGCTGTTGGAGTGCTGCATAACGCTCTGAATGCATTTCTGCACTGCACTCGCACATGCCAGCCCGTCCACGTGACCTTCGGAGGTCGCAATATATCACCCGAATCGTAATTATCGGACGGACCAAATTATGTAACCTGATCCATCCAAACCGTGCCCATTTCTCTCTACTCTAAAGCAGTGATTAAGTTGGGTGTAAGCTACTGAAAGCTCAACATACTTACCTTTTTTGAGGCTAAGCTGAGCTTAGCCACCTATTTAAACCTAAACTTACTAGCTAAAGTGTACAATTAGTCTCGCGTTTGGTGCACTGAAATTAATTAAAATCAGTTACGTCCATCGCTCTCCCAGCGACCGATGTATGTTTCCTTGTGTGAGCACGTAGGTAGGCTGCATTAATTGAAACACATATGTTTTGGGGTGTCTGCCCGAAAATTTGTACAAGCTGAATTGTGTCTCGTGATGTAGGGGGGACAGGTCTGTAGTAGGGATAGCCCACGCCTTGTTGAGTCTAGCGAGCTTGAATCGCACTCTAGGCGCTATCAGCTGAGTGCCTCGCACCTCTCGCCGGCGAGCCCGTCCCGCACCAAGGTGCACTACAATCTAAAACTCAGCTTCGGGGCCAGCAGAGTCACTATATTATTCCCATTCCCTTGCATTCACCAAATACCTCACATCGTATACAGCTTATCCAATAACATGCCGTGCATGTACGCACTGCAAGGAGCGAGAAAATACGCCACGACTTGGACGTTTTGTTTCGCCCGCGCGCCGGCCAATTGGCAAATGCGACGCGAAATTGGCGAATGCTTTTCAGCCGCGGTTCCAATTGCACAAAGACGCGGAGCAAAGACTCGCACCGTCTCTGTTTGTCTGGCGGAAACACAACACGGGCATCGGACTCCATTCGGTCTCCGTTCCAATTGCAATCAGACCAACGCTGGCGACGACGGCCGCGGGAAATTCATATTGTCTCTCCATCTTGAAAAAGAAATGTACTCGCGATCAGATTTAGCTGCGAGGGACTTTTCCATTCAAGTTTCCCCGAGATGCTTACAATCCTTTATGTCCTCGTGTAATATCATCCCATTGACGAGGATATTAAAGTTTGAAAGTTGAAACGTATCATCTCCGTCTTGTTTACGTCGACTTTTATCCCGACGCGAACATAGATTGGAATCTCTGAGCTGCACTGGTATGAATGTCCACGGTGCAGTTGATAAATAAGTGTTTTGTGTGTCCTGAAAGCGGGGTCGCGTCGAGTGGCTCTTGCTCGAAGAGGGCGTTACTGCGACAGGCTCTCTTGTCGCGGTCTCATTGCTGCTACAGACTACCTTTTAATACCTTGCCACCCTAGCCTAGGGGCCCTAGACTATCTTCACGCACCCCGAAGGCTTCGCGCTAAAAATAATGATGACTAACGGGATTTTTATTTTAGAATTTGTGTATAGATGCAGGGTCGATTATTACTTCGTTCTTGTTTGTTGAGATGATTGTAAGAAGGCTTGGTTAGATTTGTTTTGGTTCAATGGTCATGTTGTCGATATTTTTCAGAGCGATTTTTTCCCTGAAATAAGTAAATATTCACTGTATGAAGCGTTAGGAGTTAGTTTGTAAAGTTTTTTTTATGACTAAGGATATTTATTTTGCAATTTCTTTATGAATCACGTTAATATATGCGATTGTAATGCACTTTCTGCGTATAAATATTGACATAAGAACATTATAGTGAGAGCGCTGGTGGATTAACTGTGAAAAGACTCTAGGTGCTGTTGCTACCCTGGTCTGTCCTGGCTGGTAGGCGTCAGCCCTCTAGCGCTAATGGTCAACTTGGGTGGCGGGCGCATTAGAGCTGAGCTGTCTCATCTCCATCGCATCGGTGAAGCTTATAAAAAAATAGAATACACGTCGCGCAATCTCTTCATACCTACCACAATTTCTTCATTTGCTATCATGTCTATACTAATTAATTCGTAATACGGTAACATCTTTGGTACTCCGTTACACAACCTTTAATCGGTACTAAACAATATTACCATCCTCGATGTTGCACTTGAAGATATCCTACTAAGATATTTTCCACTGATTTCGTTTCTAGCTGGTCATTGTTTGCGCTGCCCGAAGTAATGGAAATTTTTCCACCGTCGTTATAGCCCGTCCCAGGGAAAGAAGAGTTTTTTCTAGCCTAGAGTTCTCCGTAAAGTTCCCCTCCACCATGCGGCTGCTGGCGTTGAGTCCACATGAAGTTACCAGAGCTGGATACAATAGACAGCGAGACGATGACCTACTCCGAAGGGTTGGTTTTAAGATTTATGAACGGGATATGGTTTTATGATAGGCAAGCTGTCTATTGAATCTATCCTTGGACTCGAGACCAGCAGCCGCATGGTGAGGGTACACTTGGCGGAGAAATGTAGTAAGAAAAAACTCTTCTTTCTCTGAGATGGACTGTATGAAGCATTCAGGCTTCATTAATAACACTTGGGGATGATGCATTTTTTAGACTCATTTCTTGCTCCTAGCCCACGAGGCAAAAAAACAGATGAACAAACTGGGTAACGAACGCAAGTTTTCGCGTTTTCACCTACCCGGCACAAGGCAAATCGTTAAAACTTCCCCACGCTTCGCAAACTATGTTGGCATACTTCTGCATGGCTAAAAAGCTCTGCAAGCTTTTGCAAGTGGGTAAATTCGCAAATGTTGCATTTCGTAAACCCTCCCCTAGTGGCAATCTCTCCCTCATGTGTGCAAAGCGTTCGTCCTACGGCTTATCCCGCGCCGCGGTTCGCGAACGCGACGTGTTCGGTGCGGTGGCGGCAGGACAGGGCAGGGCAGCAAGAAGCAAGCTTAGAAGCGAGCAAGGAGCAGCCGAAGGTAGGAAGATATCGCTGTGTTCCGCTGGGTCCACCACGTCCAGTTAGCCGAGCCGAGCGTAGGGAGATAGCGTGCCTGCCTGCTTGCCTGCCTGCCTGCCCGCTTGCTCGCTCGGGCGAAATGTCTTGCGACCATTCTTCGTTAGTTGCTTGGCTTGCCTCTCGCTCGGCAGTCGGCTAGCCAAGGCGCTTGTCAACGGACCGACGATGTCCGTAAAGCCACACGTAAGAAAAGAAACACACATTTCAAATCATATCAGTTAAAGACAATCGAGAGTGCAACGTCCAATTAAAATTGAGATTGTTTATGTTATTCACGCAAATAAAACTACTAGCCGACCGGCACTTTGATATCGAGAGATTTTTATAAAAAACACTCATTGGAAGGAATTATAATGAACGATGGCGCCTACCAGGTTTTAGTACCTTCAGTGCTTCGAGATGTGGTTTTAATTGAAGCGATACTGCAGTGATACGATACGCTGTAATGCGGGTTTAATTGCCCGTGCCGTGCCGTGCCGTGCCGTGCCGTGCCGTGCCGTGCAAGTAATTATTGCAATTGCAGTCGAGATGCACTCGTTCTCGTGGTAAACTAGCAGAAATGTCACTCGAAGCATAGAGAAGTTAGTTTTAAAGTATGTCGTCGAGAGTAGCAAATGCGTGTACCTCGGGTACCCATGCCCAGATCGCGTCGAAGTGACGGCGCGGAAATTGTGTCACCAAGATCGTGCCGGTGCAACGGATTAATCGAGTTTCGTATTGACTACAACTTTCGAGTCCCCAGTGCGATGTGGCCACCTTTCGGCCAGCTCATCGATAACGGCCACCACGGCAGTGCCCAGAGGTGTTTGCAATGTGGATGAGTTACAGTGAGGTGTGCTGAGTGTGCGGTACGTTCGTCAGACGGTTCTGCGAAGGAATCCCGAAAGTGACTAATCACTATTCACTCATGTACCTGATCAATTGATAATGGCTTCGAACAGGATTATACGAAGCGACCATCAGCACAAAGTGATGATGATATCACATCCGCAGAGGGAAATTAATTTCGATCACGTCATTCCAGCGAATCGTTCTTCTGTTACAACAAGGTAAACAGAATGTAGGTGTGTTAGTGTTGCATACATACATAGGCACGTGTGTTCGTATGGTTTCCCTCTCCAATGCATGTTGGTCAAGACGTCTATGATCTTGCAAAAGACAGCATCGTGAGTTGAGCTGAAAGTATTGTCCGTGTACAGTCTATGTCACATTAGCTTACCAACAGTCATAACCCAATTGTTTCAATATTTACTCAGTTAAAGCATTTATAACGAGAGTAAGCACACGCAAAACCTGATTGTTAAAGAATTAGCTAAATATAAACGTTCATACTTCATCGTTTTGTGACTATAGTCTTCCAAGTTTGAGCTGGACAGCTTAGGGCCCTAGGCTAGGGTAGCAAAGTAGAAAAACGTACAGAGTAGGTGTGCTTCTCTGACTCTGGCTCTTGTCAGATAACCGCACCGCAGCTTAAAACACGTGCGCTCTCTAACGTAACACTTCGCCGGCAGCTTCGGCGAAAATGTCAGGACAGCTAGGCTGTGATTAGCGCTGAGCACTGTCACTATCAATGCACGATGCAGGTCTTTCTTGCATCCATACTCCATTATATAGCTTGCACATGCAATTAGATAAAAGGAAAACCTGACCTATCCTAACAGTAAATCGTGGGAACATTTTGTTGATTCTATACTTTATAAACAGTGGTATAATTACACAAACAAACACTAACATACACAGGTAATGTGCTGAAATATTACTACTGTACACCTGTGCTTCGCAACTAATTTAAATTCAGACAACGGTAACCTAAAAGGTAATAAATCTAGTCGAAATTCGGTTTCGTAGTTCATTGTCGGCATGGTTTCGCGCGGGCGGGATCGGTTTTCGTAAAGGAGGAAGTGGAGGAAGTGGAGGAAGTGGAGGAAACTTTGACTTGGAAGTTCGACCCACCCACGTGGCTCATGTGAAACGATGACAAGGCGACAGATTAATGGGGATGGCGTTGCACAAGGCTGACTTGGAAGGGATGTAAATTATGGGTAATTAGTCGCGTCTTGAAACAAATCGCGCAAGCTCGGGGAACATGACGCTCGAATTATCGCAGCTCGACGTAACCCTGATCGCACTCGCAGACGTTGAAAACGTCCGGACCGTTCCAAGCGTAGCTACCGAAACGTGCGTTTCCATTCCACGCTAGATTGGAGGAAAAACGCGTGACTGCGTAAAACAGCACGCATTTGCATACTTGAAACGTTTACGCATGAGTAGCTGTAGTTTTTTGCCTTCGCCTAGCTTAAGTTTACACTTCGGTCGTGGAAGCTGAACGAAAGATAAACTTTCGAGAGTCGTACATTTCAATTCTAAGATAACATCATAGACATTTTTCGAATCGGAATCCCAACGCGATCGTATGGTGCTGTAATATAACCTGATGGAACACAAATTCTAAATGCAAATCGAGGTGGGCAACTTCAAAGTACCGTTCGCTACTGCCGACGTATTATTCATATTTATAGAATGTTTCATGCTGTGTCCAAACGGATATAAATATATGCAGCACCAGCACATGCCGCGAGTAATCCATTCGAAATGTTCCCCAAAATAGCCCGCATCCATTATACCAACCCTGCACAGCGCACGCAGACATTCACACGTTGTTTCGGCCCGTGAAACCACGTGACACCGCGTGACACATTTGGAGAACGGGGAGGCGACACTTTCGGTTCGTCGTCGAAGCTCATTAAGAGTGAAACCAATGTTTGTCTAATTGGAACTGTGGGTTCACCCTTTCCTCGCGTTCACCCTTCGCAATAATTCAGTCTAAAAACAGACCTTTTTTCCCGAACCTGCTAGACCGTGAAACGAGGCGTCACTCTTGACTCGTGGTGCTAGTTTTACGAAACTCCGCTTCATCTCCTCGTTGGCGACGAGTGAAGAGTGAGCGGTGTGAACAGGTGTGGAGGTGTTACCACTTACCGGCTAGCAAGGCAGGCAGTGAAAGGAGCTGCTCCACGGATGCTGGCTGGCCTAGTAGGTAGGTTAGGTAGGTGCCTACCTTTACCAACCAGCAAGGCAAGCCAGGCGGGTCAGGTGGGTCCATTGCTCTCCTCCGCAGACTCGACGATTATGACATCTAACGCTCTGTGGGTCTTTCGTTTCGTCGTCACTCGTCGACACACCGCGCCGCATTCTTGGCGATCTTGTCCGGTCGCCGGTCGCGTGACGATTACTTTGCCTAGCGCCACGTGACCCCGAGGACGCCGTCGAGCCTCGAAGCCGGGCCATCGGAAGGGAATGTTTCGGCACCGTTGGTTGCGACCACTTGACGTGTTTCCTCCTCGAGACAGCTGGCATCTGGTCTGGCTTTCTTTCGGTCTTGAATCGAATTAGATGAAATTGGTGTGATTCGGTGGCTAAATTAGACGTCATGCTTAGGTCTGCGGGATTGATTGATTGGTTGGTTTGACTTACAAGCGGTGGAAAGTTGTATTTGATTAACATCTAATTACGAGCATCTTTGCAGTTGCGAACGTGCACTCTAGGAATCATAAATTGGCCGATAAAAGAGATAGCACTTCACGTGTGTTCCAGTGAAACTCATAGATACCAGTTAGCTTTATCTCTCGCAGCGACTGATGTATGCTTCCTTGAGTACCCACACGTTCTTGGAGATTTATTTAAATATGTTTTGTGTATTTAGTGGAAAGATGGTTACATTCAATTTTCAGATAAATTAGTTTGTTGTTTACGTTTATCTTCAGAATCACCAACTTCTGTCTGAGATGCTAGACGTTGCGTTAATTCCGTATGTAAATGTATGCTTCTTCCAAACAAAATTGTCGATGCATGAAACATAAATTCGCTATTGGTCTGGTGCGTCGTCTCTTTATATGCACATACGAATTGGCTATAACTTTATTTCTTATCAATTCAAAGGTAGATAACCCGGTATAGGAACCGTAGTACCGTAAGCGGGGCTGTCATTTTCATTTACAACTTCCTGCCATAGCATTGAAAGTAGATTCACTTGAATACGTTCTTGGGACTCTAGATACATACTCTAACGACCCTGCGGGTTTTATCACCCGTGGGAACTGAATACGTAGTCGTATTTTTCCCGTAAAATAAAATAAGTAAGAGTCAACTCTCTTTGTAACAGTAGCGGCTCAATGCGGTTATTGTCATCCAGTGACTTTAAAATACCCGTTGACCTACTGGGCCTGACGTTCTCAATTCAATCGACGACTGCGGATTGTAAAACTCACGTTTCACACAGCATCGTTTTATTAATCACATTTATATTAAAGAAAGCATAACAACTTGGTATTGCTTTTATGTTTTATTCGAGTGGTTCACATTACTCAAGAATATTCGAAAGATTTGCGAGGTAGCTTTCTTCCGGCGAAGGCCGCGACGCAAATGCGACGTGAACTGACACAATAATCGACTATTTGGAGACTCGATCAGTGCGCGCGATCTCCCGAAAGCATTCAAACCAAAATAATAACACGCCCCCCATTCGATTCGAGTCAAGCAATCACTTTGAGATGACAAGGGGAAGACTTGACAATAGCCGAGCCGGCTTCCAGTGTTCGTTTCTTCAGTGACTTGACATCACAATACCGGCTAAGTACCTACCGAGCGAACTCGCCCGCGCATTTACAGCTTTTTGTATGGTCCAACTAGCTAATTCCCTACCTTCGCACTTTCACACCTTTCGTATCAGTGTGCACGAACAACAGAGCGACAATGCAAACAAAAGAGTTGGTCTTAATTCTCGTTTAGCCACCGTCCGTGTGGTTAAACTGGGAACTCTGTTTGTGTCTGAATCCACAGATACACCCACATTATCTATTTATATGGAGAAGCCACAGCTTGGTAAAACGCCAGCGTACAAATATGTAAAATATGTTTTGAAAAAACACTTTTATTACAAACTATATGCAGATGCACCAGCTATCGAGTCGTAAAACGAACTTCACACTTGGAAACTATTAAAATCTCGACCCGCGCCCTCGGTAGAAGACATTTCTGACTTTTATCTTTCAAGAAGTTCACCATTTGCATACATCAGTACGTCATCTATGAAATCGATATTAGCACACGAAACTGCTTTTAATTTATGCCTCTCTGTTAGCAAAGCCTACTGGAGACTTCATCGGGTGGGTGGACTGGGAACACAGTTGAGCCCATTAACTCTTTCATCTTTCACGTGGAGTAAAAAAGGGCTGCTGCATAAACAAAGCATCAATCTCTTCATAGCCTCATGACTGGTTACTTTAAAAAAAAACTCCGAAATACAAATAAGGTAGTATTCGCATTCGTTTTCTAATAGGCACACTTTCAGTGTTTTGTTTTTTAATTTGCTGTCCAAACCTTGACCCGAATGCGGCATGTTATTATTTTATTCTTGTACCTGTCAGATCGGCGAGGTGCATCACACTGTGAATATCGTAATTGGGATAAAAAGCAGACGAGAAACAAGATCTGCCCGTTCGTTCGACCGTCTGATGAAGCTGGGCGCTGGCGGCGGCCAACTTTCACTCCTCGCAGCTTGCACGGCGTGGCGGAAACTGAAATCTGGAAACTAGAAAGCTCATATCGGTGCAGATTCGGCAACCCTTGCTCTGTCCAGTGGCGGCTGCAAGGTTGCCGTCGATACTTACCGACCCCGGCGGGGGGATTCTATAACTTTCTCAGCAGTGGAAAGGGATCATCTCATTCCCTTTCATTTCTCTGGATGATGTTGCATCTCTTTCAATTCCAATTCGCTTCATCTCACTGGAAGAGTTGCCGGATCAGAGTCCTGGTCTGCGATCTGTCAGGACTTGAAAGAGGCGGTGGTCACCGTGCCATATATTTTGCACCACTCACACGCTATCAACAGGGATGTGCAAGCGTGCAAATAAAAGTGCCTGTACCAGACACCGTTACACGGAGCGCGAATTAATGTATGCTACTCATACACATTTCAAGCCACTCTGTTTTGCAGCTAGCAAGCAGCCCCAATTGGCACTGGCACTCACACGATCCCACACGAAGCAGAATGGAACAATTTTAAAACCACGGTACAGGTTTTGTTCATGAAAAAGGAAAATTAGCCGTAGAAAAAAAGGAAATATCCGCGTAGTAACAAGAGAAAAAAGCGTACACCGAAATTGATTTCTAACTTCGTTTTTTCGAACTGATTAAGCGACGTAAACTCGAAAGGTAAATAGATTAAAAATTTAACCAAGAATCTAGAAATAAAATAAATGCCATCCTTCCCCAACGTAAGAGGGTGTTTTTTTAAAAGAACAGCGAGCTACGAGAAAGTAAAAATGTTCAATTACCTATCTTGTGGGTTAGAGACGGTATTTACGATTGGAAAACTTTTAGGAACATAGTTAAAGGGCACTTAGTGAAAAATTCTCCGTGAATGATGCCAAAGAATTTGATAAAAAATACATTTTTACCGTATTTTAACTGTAATATTAGCTTTCAATTAAAAACGGCAAGTCCAAGATCCCATCCATATCTACAAAAGATACCTGTATGTATCTAAAACCTCTGATGTAAGGGGACACAAAAAATGAATTAGTTGAGTTGAATTAAATTGAATAGAATAATCGAAGTCCGAGACGATACTGTTCCGTGTGTCTGCAATCTGCTTGTCTTCCACCAACACACGCTTCGTAAACACACTTCCCGCCGGGCCGGAAGTCCGCCGCTGCATTTCCTCGTCGGGCTTGCAGTTTGCCGTTTGGACGCCGGGCCGGGCCGGGCCGGGACGCCGGCGTCCACAAAACAATAAGACGAGCCCGCAGCAGACGTCGCCGCGGCACAATTGCCACAAAGGGCCGGCGAGCTGCTCGTGCAAAGGCTCTCGACACTCGCCTCAAAGCAAGGGCGGTGGGGTTGGTGGGTGGGTGGTTGGGTGGGTGGGTGGGTTCAGACCTGCAGGGTGCACCGCAGTAACGCTCGAAGAGATAGAATGCAGTATTTGTTCGACAAGATTAAGATTCTATGGGTTACATTGTGCGCTGCGGAATTTCATTCTCGCTTTGCCACACAACTCTGAAACAATTTGCATATTACGACGAGTTAAAACATTGGAAAGGAATAGCAAAAGTATGCAAGCTCCTTCGACATTAAAAAAGTTAAGGATTTGTTGAGCAAGTTTTAAAGACTGCAGTATATTCGTGAGATATTTGCAGGGCGTTTATTCATGCTTGCCAACTGGTATGACTAGGCCTCTCCATTCTCACCTTTTGATGGAAACATTCAGTTCCATGTAACTCTGGTAAGAAAGTAACATACAAACCATTCCGGTATATTTCTCTATGAATAACTTGCACTTTTAGGGTGTATCTACCAAATATTCAGAAGATAGAATTGAGAAGGTCGTCAAGAAATTAACCTAAACAGACTGAATGCACGGTCAAAACTACCTCCGGTCTGCGAAGTGTACACTAATTTCGATTCCTGCCAATGTCTATTCTTGTGGAGCGGTGAGTTACGGCTAGTATTGGGGGAAAAAAGTTTTATCAGCTAGCTGTGATTCATGCTACGCGATATGATCGATCGCTTGGGAACAAATATTTTCATCATTACCATTTTAAAAAAAACTGTTAATAACTGGGTTAAACTGCTGAAAACTTAACTGACACTAAACTGCCAACGTTTCGCTAAC
>QKMV01003293.1:0-11681 GCA_003287335.1 Lednia tumana
TATACAGTCTTGTTACCATAAGGTTTCCAAGGCCTAAACGGCCATATTTAAAGCTTGCTATA
Organism: Lednia tumana; assembly: GCA_003287335.1. Lineage (NCBI taxonomy): Eukaryota > Metazoa > Arthropoda > Insecta > Plecoptera > Nemouridae > Lednia > Lednia tumana. The sequence goes on from QKMV01003293.1 coordinate 63, forward strand.
CAGTCTTGTTACCATGAGGCTTCCAAGGCCTAAACGGCCATGTTTGAAGATGAAGCTTGCTATACAGTCTTGTTACCATAAAGTTTCCAAGGCCTAAACGGCCATGTTTGAAGCTAACTATAGCAAAATTCCACTGCTGGAAACATGCTAAACGTATTTGGTTCCAAATCTATGTTGGCTTTTTAATTTCCACGCTCATCAATACGTGTTAAAAACATGTATTTTAATAATTTATCACAATAAATACGAGAAACTTATGAGAAACCCCTGCGGAAGTAGACAGAATAGTTCGTGAAACGTTGAAACTGGACTCCTTAGCATTTTTACCCAGTTCTTATGACAGTTTTCTTGAAAACTAGTGCTAAGATTAGAAACTAGACATAAGTCTGCAGGCTTTAAATACCATTGTATAACGCAATTAGTATCTCCAGTGATGTTATATTTACCAATAGACCAATTCAGTAAGTTCTCTTAACGGCTTCTTTTTACAAGTTTCTACGCCAAGTGCGGTAAGCTTAGAAAAATGCTAGCGTACGTTCTCTGTTTGAGAGACACGTATTTCATGCACTGCCTTCAGGTTTTCCTCCTCCACTCGGGGTAGCAATTCGCGTCGCTCTGTTGTTTGCGTTGTGTTCGCGTCGCACAACGACAAAGATAAGCTACCCGCACGCGTCTCGCGAGACAACGTAATAAATAAAGACAGCCCGATGCTCGACGGCTGCCGTTGTGTGGGATGGAAAGCAATTTGTGATAACGCAGCACCCACCCATCCCTATTTCCAATCGATTACATTCGCTAGCTGCTGCCGCTGCTACCATCGCGTCACTGCCACCGCAGCTTCTTTGTTTTTTTCCCCCATTGTTGCGTTCCGTTTGACATATTGAGCCATCAACAGATTGCGGATCTGCAACGATCCAGACGAGGTGGTGTTGTCGTGACACCCAGAGACCTCGTGATCGCCAGCAGGGTCCGCCACCTTAATTAACTCTCCGATTTCGGAACGACTCATTAGTCATTAGCCCGACTCAAATTAATCTTACAGTTTCCCTTTTTTGCTAGAACAAAAGAACGGCGACGGTAAGCTTTTTTTCTATGTATAAAGGCACGTTTAAAAGGTTCAGAACTTTAGTCAGTTCTCTCGGCATCGGAAATTGATCGAGGTCGAAAGCGAAACTCTTCTCTGCGTGTTGATGAGGCCCGAAGTGACATGATACCTTAAGGATTCACTTTGCCGGGCGCGCGATGCTAGCGCCCTTCGCGGTCGAACGTGGCGTCCGCGTGCGGTAAACGACGTTATTAAGGGCATTGTTTCGTCGTGCCGCCGCCGCGGGGTTTCCGGTGGGCCGTGAGTCGGACGGGTCGTGAAGGGGTGGGGGAGGGGGGGCACTTGATGAGACCCGGACAGGGGAAAACAGCCCCAAAGGGTCAACATCTTCATTTGTCAGACCCATGCGAGACAGCCGCCGTGATCGGCCGATACACGTGCCGGGAGGGGGGAGACTTCCGACCAAACTTTCGGTAAATTACGCTTGTGAATTTGACTCGATATTGTCCGCTGCGCATGGCATCTCAAGGTATTTCCTTGCGGATACTGTGGGCATTTTCTTGACGAATCGTCTCTTGGCAAAGCAAGTCGAGTAATTGCGTGTTGGATACACCGGTTCTCGTGAGATCACCGAAGTTAACCAACATTGCGGTGGACCAAAGCTTGGATTGGTGACCATTCATGGCCAAACCCAATTATATTCAGGAGAGAGGCTGAAGCTTTTGAAGCCAGTACAGCAGCTTCGCTCCCTTTACCATCAACCTCTCGACAGCACGGATTAGTGGAGGAATCCCATGCTGTTCGAGTTCTACCGTCCTTCAGAAAGGACTTTAAACGGCGATCCCCTTGGTGCTTTTCGACAGGAGTAGGCAACGTACCGGCACCGGGTTTCCCCTCTTTCTTGTTAGGTTCATCATGCCATATGACCAATGCCGACGAGTCGAGTGCGTCGTTAAACACCGAGCAATCGACCCGGCTTTCTTTTCAAACGAAATCAGAACGCGCTCCACGGGACCGTGTCTGTGTTTTCACTCTCAGTTCGCCTCCATTAGCGCAGCTCCCATGATCTGCCAGTCGCGACTTCGATCCTATATTGCCCAACGGTTTAATTTGTTTTTCTCTCTTCGATTGTTCTCGGCGGATCACGCTCAGCGTCTCGATGCTGCACCTCTATATCCGTCTCTGTCGCACTCGCTGGCAGCTGGCCGACGCTATCAAATGTGTCTGCGACGGAAGATTAATAATTATTCCGCTATCACGGTGCCTAATACGCAGGCCTGATCGTCGTGATCCCGCGGCCCGGCTCGGGGCGACGGGGCCGCGATGATGCCTCAATATCACCGCGACGACTCGTGATAAATCGACGTGCACTGACTTGCGGTAAAAAATGTTTTATACTTTCCGTGTGCCCCGCGTGGCGCATGTGTTTCGATTGCCACGGGACCAGCCTGGGAGGGACGCGCAAACGTCAGCGATGACGGCTTATTCGGGAACCGAGTGAAAAACTAATCAATTTTCGAATTGGGAATCGATATCGATCTGGATTTCACCCGAGACGATGACCGGGGAGAATGGAGTTTATTAAATAGTGCGCGCGATTGGCTTTGTCGCTCGTTGAGATTGAAATAGAGATTGAAATCACGATGGATGTTACGGGCGAGCTGAACCAAAGGAACCGAACCTGGCCGTGGCAGTAGTTAAATTAAATCGCGTGGTATTTCAACTGTTTTAGATTTAGAAACGGAGACGCCCAACAAAAAAAAGTCAAAATTCGATCTCAATATCCGCACTGCGAATAACTGAAGATCTTCTACGTGGAATTCGTCACATTGTCTCCTTGATGACTCAAGATTCTAAACTCTAGGGGCTGTGGAGTTCGGAGGTAACATTCAGAAGACTGCACTAGCATTTTAAAAGCTTACCACCCTACGAGTAGAGGCATTAATTATAAAAAAAGCTTACTAAATTGATCCGGATAGGTATAAGATTGCTGGTGTTACAAATTGCGTTGTAAAACGATATTCCTCGTATAGTTTTTGTGATCAATTATTCAAACACTTGTATTTTAAACGTATTGATGAGCGTGGAAATGAAAAAAAACAGTACAGATTTGGAACCAAATATTTAAAGCATGTTTCCAGCTATACACTTTTGCTGTGTCAAGCTTCAAATATGGCCGTTTAAGCCTTGGGAACCTTATGGTAACAAGACTGTATAGCAAGCTTCAAATATGACTGCTTAGGCATTGGACACCTTATGGTAACAAGGCTTTATAATGGAGGCTGTTTCATCAATATCAGGGAAGAGCTAGGAAGGTGTTAAAGGGCCATTTTTTCTAACGGACCGTTAAATCTTAACGGCCCGCTGGAAAGAGAATCCAGACCTCTCATTGGCTGTTGCGTAGGTAATAACAAGTTGACAGACCGTTGGGGACTTCACGGGCCACTTAAAAACCGACCTTAAGAGTTCCATTTATCTGGGCTTTTTAAAACATATTCAACCATACTAGCAAAGGGAACTGCATTATATTAGATATCATTCAGAGGGTCTCAAGGCCCGGAACCGGACTACCCATTGGACTTCTGAATGGTTTTGGATTATGCTCACTCTTGTAGATGAAAAAATGTGGCTGCATTTCAGATGGCCGAGGCTGCAAAATATACTGACGATGGAAAGACCGAGTTCCCGTTTGACCGCATGGCACACGGGCTGGACTTATGAACTTCCACTACGGCATGGAAACATTGGTCATATGGAAATTCGGCTTTTCGGTACCTCTACTACCGTTACTATAGTAACTACCGAATGCACAGACAAGCCAAGAAATTATCGCCAGTGTTGCCCCGACTACCGAACCTCTTGGTGAAGCAGGAACTCGGGGCTCATCCTCTGCCTTTTTAACACTCGGCTTTTTGGCATCTCGGCTAATTTCGGGATTTCGGTTTCCCTGCCTTTCGGCTAGAAATACTCAATTTTTTCCAACTTCGGACTTTCGCATTCTCGGTTTATCGGTACGCTGCCGAAATCAGAGGCCTCCGAATGCGATGCATATTGGCCATGGATGGATGGAGGTAATTTAATTTAAAAAAAAACGATCCTATATCTTTATGAACTGTAAAGGAATACCTGACGATCAGGCTGTCGATCGCGTACGAACGCTGTGGGTACAGGTTTTCAATTGCCTCATGCAGATATCACTTTACCTCGCCGTCGGTCAGCAACTTGCCGGCCTGGAGTGGAGTAGACCAAGTAGCTGCATGCCGAGCCAGCAGCCTTGCGACGAACAAAACAAGAACGCGGCGGTCCGCGCATACGACAGTTTTTCCTCGTGATTGGTCTCCTCTTACATGTGCGGTCGAAAATCTTAACCGAACCGTGAACCCGTTTGTTTTCGCAGGTCTGAACATCTCCGCTGCTAGATAAAGATCGACAAAAACTCGAATGCTATCGCTATAAAAGGTAATATTATCATCAGTGGCGACGCGGGGGATTTCAATTATAAAGACATAAAATAGTGTGCCACAACTATAATATATACACGTTTTTCTATGTAGATCGTGTAATCATTCCAGTTTTATTACTTTCAAGGTTGGCAAAAATTACTCATCGGCACTAGCACTTCTTTCACCTCCATATCGATAGTTAAGGTATTTAATCGTATCTTTAATAAATCACACGCGCAAATGTCAATTCAACGCTCCCATGGTAACCAGCAAGCAGCTGGGAAAACAGCGTAAGCTGTGCTTGTTTACGCATTCAAACGCGAAAAAGCAGTGTAAGTTAAAAAACAGCTACAAAGTTGATTACACAAAGGTCCTTCCTCTTGATTCTTAGAGTAGACAGTGTCTACCAATTGTTTACTCTGACTACGCCACTGAATTAGCCGATATCTGCGAGGACGTGCAATCAGTTCGGCACATCTGCAAGCGAAGATTGGCAAGGAGAGAGCCTATAGAGTGGTAACTCGATGCCATGGTTACCATGCCCGGTCGTCGTAAGCCGCCAACCTGTTAGCATCTTGGATTACCAACGGAGACGATAATTTGCGGCGTTGGGGTTCGCAGGGGGGTTAATGAGGTGGAAGCCCCCCCCCCCCCCCCGTAAACACGTGTCTAAATGGGCACGGCCCGCGCGAAGAGAGAAATTGCTGAACTATTTCTACGTCCAATATGCTCTGGCCGCTGTGTGTTAGCGAATCTAGTTTCCATTTAGAGCAAATTACAGCCCCATAGTTTTTGCCCGACGACTGTGACCATTTCTGGGTTATTGTTTGAAAGTGAAACTTAATTAGGATGTTAAGATCGTAGTTTGACTAGCTGCTCTATTCCTGGCAGCTGACAATTTATGAAGGTGATGGATTACCGAGTACTGTAGTCTAGTATCTTTCTGTCTGTTAGCATTCTATAACATCAATAGCATCATATTGTAGATTTAAAAATCGATTTGGTGCAGAAAGCGGCTATAGTTACAGAGATGACTGTAATATTTTCGGAGTAAAAGTTGTTTCGTGTGGGTGTTCGATATCATTTAGTTAATTAACAGCACAGTTAATGCGCGTCATATGTGATCAAATCACAAATCTGCACTCTTTTAGAGAAAAAAAACGTGCCAATTTTTCGCGAAATCTTCCCTTTTCTCGCGCGCGCGCACTCGCTAGTGGCCGCGCAAACGAGGACAATGCACAATAACACCACCACGCTATTTCTCTCGCGATGTGAGTAATGCAGTATATTATACAATTGCACGTATTTCCACGCAGCCTCATTAATCATCAGCTGTCTGGGCATTTTTCGCTGCGCGCCGGTACAGGCTCGACATCGACTAACTCGTTTTCTCGCCTACACGTCGGCGCAGCTCATTACCAGCTGCCCGGCTGCGCATTGCGTCACTGCACAATTACCTATCACCGCTAAGTAACTTCAAAACTAACACTTTATAGTTGGTGTAATTACTGCAATTGGAAAACCATTATCGCTTCTTGGGTCTATAAAGATTGCATAATAATGATATAAAATTCTTTTGTGTACTTTTATAGGCATGACATTATAGTATCTTCGGAATCTTATCATATTATTTGATCATGCAACCTTACGACCGTGCGAGGTCGGTGTCAAGGGACATTCTAGACGCTTTGTAGTAACCAGCATAGTTTACGAAACGGTGGGAAAGTTCTAGTGCATTTATTAGCATTCAAGTCGAGTTTCTAAATCAGTTTTTTTTTTACATTTTAATACTTTCCATTTGTCTTCAAAGATTTATAAAATAACTAATGTAATCAGAACTGAGAAGGGTTGTAACAGGATTTATCAACTTTACAGTTGTCAAAAATTACCGTTTAACAAGCTTGGTAAGAATGCCAAGAAGACCACAAAAATCCCAATGTTTCGCAAACTATTCTGTGTACTTCCTCAGGGTATCAGTTTGTTAACCAGTTTTTTTTTTTTTTTACTTGTGGTAAGATGAGGAACCAGACATGAGTCTAAAGAATTTTATAACTCTACAATGAATACTTTAAAATCGTATCATACTGATGAAAACATCATTGATTTAAGTTTGAGCACTGGCTTCCACAATAGCAATGGTCAAAGCACTATACTAAACTAGAAACTTTGACTCCAAGAACGAACACACAGTAAACTAATAACAGAAATGAGGAACATGCACCTAATTTCTGTGTTTCTTATGTGTGTTCAGCTTAAAATCAGAACATGCGTCCTTTTTTCCTTTTCATTCTACGTTGTATTTCGAGCGATCTATATCGGTGTTAAAACGAGTCTTTATTTGGTTGCTCAAAAACGCCAATCTTTCTTCCGACCTGGCGTGTGACGTAATTTAATTGTTGACACTCTGCTGCCAGGGTTTTGATGACAAGCCAAGATTCCTATTAGCGCAATTAGGTAATACGAAGGCTCCAGCCTGTTCGGTGACATCACTACTCTATTTCAGTTCCAGCTTAATGGGAAATTATTTCTTCTAAAAATGAAATAACTCAGCAAAAAAATGGCATAAATTAAAATTAAATGTACTTATGTGATTCAGAAACAAATCACCATCCGTAAATAATTTAGTGAATGCGATCTCTGTTCTATGCGTATTCCGTATTTGATCGTCATTAACGGTTTCTCTGTCTGATATAAAGTTCACATATAGAAATAGGCGAGACTTATCTTTGGGAATCTCATCGCCGATCTCTATTAATGTAGAAAAGTTAGCTATAAATATCATGGTAATTGAAATGCACAATACCAGTAGTAGCACTAGACACGGATAATTGTAAAGTGCCACACAACTCTCAACGTGTGCTCTTAGCGTAAGTGCTTGGTTTCATGGCTCGTATTCTGATAAAATAGAAATCCAGCCTTTTTAAACTTTATATTTAAGAACGACGTTAAAATGGTAGCCTGAATAATGCAAGTGGGAATGATAAAGCACCCATAACGTGATAATGATAATGAATAAAACCAAATAGGTGGCTATGAAACTATCATTACTCGAATGCAAATGAGCTTGCTACTTAATTCGCCGTATTGCCAGCCATTGATACGGTAGCTAATTGCCGTGATGATAAGGAATCAGGTGGAATAATGCCCTGCTAATTGGTCTGCAGTGGCCAGCGACTAAGAAGATATGTCTGGACTGAGTCGGAGACAGATAACACAGAGACGTTGACATGCCTTGCGAGCACGAAGCATGCGCACGTATTTCATCTGCGATATCGCACTCATAACGCACTGATATCGCACTCACAGAATGATCTGCATACCTCATGATGAGGACATATATTAGGTAAACGCTATGCCCCTGAGTGACGCGTTGAACGAGCTCGCGACGAATTTTTCTGCATGACAAATCGTTTGTTAGAGAGAACTTTTTCAATAACCACAGCAACCTTGATTTTATCAAATTCGACATCAATAGAGGAGGCTTTGTTCTGTACTACGTAGTTGCTCTGCATTTAAACAATTTCTATTATTTAAATATACCCATGGTATTCTTCTGGGATTTTTGCAATTTTAAGGATTTTTTTTTACGGAAAAACTACTGGACCGATTGGGTTCTATACTCGACAGGTTATTGCAGAACTGTTACAAAAAAAAAAACGGCTTGTAAAGACATTCCATCTAGTCTGTGGAGGACAAAAAATAACTCTTGTGTTCTAATTGTTAAATGGAAAACGCTTCGCTCGCTTTAATAATATCATACCTCAATTGATTTATCTGTATTGATTATTTGGTGTTTATCGACGCACTCGACTTATCGCCCAGTGGCATTGGTCCCTTGGTGTCGGTCAATGTTAGGGTAATGATGAGGGTGATGATGAACCTAACAGGAGAGAGGGGGAACCCACTGCCGGCACGTAGCCTACTCCTGTCGAAAAGCACCAAGGGGACCACCGCTTAACGGCCCTTCCGAAAGACGGTACATCTCGAACAGCATGGGATGTCTCCACTAATCCGTGCTGTCAAGAGGTGGATGGCAAAGGGAGTGAAGCTGCTGTACTAGCTTTAAACCCCCTAACCTCTCTCCCGAACAGAACTGGGTCTTGAGATGAATGGTCACCCATACAGCCTTTGACCCAGCGCAAGTAGCTTAACTTCGGTGATTTAAAGAGAACCGGTGCATCCAACATGCCAAACCGTTCGGGTTTATTTCTTGGAGATTGCAGGGCGTTTGGCGTAAAATGTGTACAGATGTGTGTGTGTGTGTATGCATTTATGGTTTTTGTGGTGCTTCGACGGTAAATGCTCTGTTTTGAAAAGATTGTACGACGTTTCGCTAACGCTGCCGAAACGACACGGCCCTATTTAGGGCCACAATCTTTTCGAAACAGAGCATTTACCGTTGAAGCTATACGAGATACCATTTATTGGTTTATATCCCAAACCGATGTAGCCAAGGTTAGGATCATGTAAAAATACACGATATGGTTGGAAATTTATTAGTGGACTTCTTAGCAGCTTTACCCAGATCAGTAAACACTTTTTTTTAAACTAGAGCTAAGATTAGAAAGTAGACATGTGTCTAAAGAAATTTATACCTAGATGGTATTCGTAATCTGAAAATCCCGTTCAACAAGTGAGTTCAATTATTCTCTGTTAAGGGTTTTTCCATGTGGGTGGCTTAGTTAACACGCTGGAAATACTGTGCACCAGCTGTCGTATGTATACCCCTTCCCACGCGAACGTACCTATCCCACAAGTGTTGACACATGGACGTTTTGGGACCCAAGATGACATACGATCTGTTACGTTACGCAGGTTCGTTGCGAACACATTGAAAATCATCCCAGAACTGATTTAGAAGCTTTTCTACTTTTACCACGAGCTAAATTTAACCTTAGGAATTAAGATGTAATATTTCGTATGATTTGCAGGACTGACAAAAGTTATAGTTGGTTTAGGGGCTAACTTTGAATTTGACTAAAAGAAAATTACTGCTCTTTCTACTCTTAAGTCAATTAGGCCTTACAGTGAGAATCTTAGCAATTGGAATTCCTAAGTTGACTTTTCTTTTAATGTTAGCTCATGCCCTCTTTAAGGTTCTTTTATTTATGTACGCCGTAGTTACTAATCTTAATATGAAGGATCCTCAGGATATTCGGAATATTATTGATATTACTTTCAGGACACAAGGATAACTACTAAGGATATTATGCTACCTAAAGCAACATGGTATTATGCCGCAACGAAATGCATAAACAGTACACCCACTTCAATTAAAACCGCGAATGATCTCCAAGCGCAACGTTAAAAAAGGGTAACGCCGGTCCACGGCTGCATATTATTCATTAGATTCACTGGGTCTACACTCGGAATGTTGAAAAAGATCTACAGAATCGTGATTTTCTCACGGCATTTTGTTCCAACGAACGGCAATCCCGGAGCGGTGACTCCAACGTCATCCATTCACGTTCTAGATTTCGTCTTTCGCCTGTCTCTCAGTCCGATGACGACTCCATGAGGCCAGGGTAAACTGGCAGACAGGAACAAAGCCCGGTGGTTTGCCGTGGCAAATTGCTGCCTCTTAATTACTCCCGACACCTTCGCTCTACCTGCAGCGTATACCGCCGACCCCGGCCTAGCTCAGCTATCATTAGGCGACCGCGGGCGGCGGAGCGATACGATCAGGTCGGAAGTACTCCCCAGAAACACACAGGCCAGCCGAAATAATTAATAATCTCGCATTTGACATTTGTGGTGTCATTGATCGACTAGCGGCCATGTCGTAGCCTGCAAAGCCGCTCACAGACTGATATAAAAACTATGTTACGTCGTGTAATGTTCGGCGGCCACCATTAGCTATCCGATCTGAATGCGATGTGTTCGCTACGTGTTCATTTGCGAGCTTTTGTGTTGTTCGATTCACGCGAGAGTTTTTTTTTGTTGTTTTTGTTTTCGGGTTTGACAGATTGACCGGCAACCGCATTGGGACACGAAATGAATTTGCTGGAAATGTGGAAATCATATATAGCAGGCCGTCATGTAATATTGTATAGCGATTGTATCAGTGAAATACATGGCCGTTACGATAAGGTATCGAGATAAATTTCTTTAGACACATGTCTACTTCGTAATCTCAGCACTAGATTAAAAAAAACTGTTTGACAAACCGGGTAAAACCGGGCAAAACGGGTAAGAAATCCACTAAAAGATTGCCAGCGTTTCGCGAACTAAAAAAGCAGCCAGTAGTTCGCGAAACGTTAAGCATCTTTTAGTGGATATCGTAGCAGTTTCACCCGGTTTTGCAAACAGTTTTTTTGAAGGTATCGAGACTTTAGCTGTAACTATTGGGAGCCGCTCGAATATAGCTGCAATATACCAACTGATCACCGTGTTCATTGAAGTTCATTATTCATATGTCGCATTCGTATCTGATCGCTTTCTTAACACGACGCCATCTCAACTGATCGTGTCATTCGCTTTCGTTAAAGCTCGCCGTCTCACCTGATCGTGTCATTCGCTTTCGTTAAAGCTCGCCGTCTCACCTGATCACCTCCTCAAATAGTCGTTTCCGAAACGCGCATTACTTTCAACAGCTTGCTTTCACAAGTGACTTTTAAATCAACTGAGCGTTGATATTTGATAGCGCTCTCATCTGATCGCTTTCTCAGCGGACCGCGTTCATATACCACAGAAGTATCTACCATTCGTCTTCTTGACTGATTGTTTCATTAACTGGCCACCGTCTCAACTCGTCGCCTTCTCATCTGAAAGACCGACCAGCAGGGAAGGCAATCAGTTGACTGGCTACCGAAACTATTCACTTATACTCAAATTTTTATAAACTTACCACACTAGGAGATGTGGTGCCAAGTGTAAACAAAGCTTACTGAGTTGGTCCAGGTAGTAATAGCATTACTGGCGATACTAATTGCGTTTTACAACCATATTTCTCGTATATTTTGTGATCAATTATTCAAACACTTGTATTTAGCACCTATTTATGAGCGTGGAAATGAAAAAACCAGCACAGATTTCGAACCAAATATGTTTAGCATTAAGAATATTAAAATCACTTAAAAAATACCTGCTTACTCGAGGACTTGAACCCCGGACCTTTTGCTTACCGGGCAA
>QKMV01003294.1:0-11680 GCA_003287335.1 Lednia tumana
TATTAAAATATTAAAAAAGTGATCAAAATATTGGCAATCGCGTCGATACAGGAACCACAGACGCAACATCATGCATCACGATACGTACAGCTAACTTACATTAGGCATCTATTGTCATGTTAATACCAGTGACATAATTTTGGATACATAACGGTTGTGATGGGAATGATTTATTATCCATGAGATGATATAAACATTTCGCAAACGTTCAAGGTAATAAATGTAAAGGTTATAGCTGGACATGACTATAAAATGTATTTTGGTTTTTACGTCATTGGTACTGCCATGGTTCTACATGTTACACATTCCAAGCGACGGCACCCGATGATGCCCGATGCTGAAGGTACTTAAACAAGATAGTTATATTTTGGTTTATAGTTTTAAGATTTAAGATTCACTAAGCTTCTTTCGTTCTAGTTTCTTTGACCAATGGGGGGAGAATCGCCCCTCCCAAACCTTAACAAATCTCAGATGTAGAAACTTCAAATGACGGACAGTATGTGATTTGTATACTATTGCTGTGGTAAACACAATCTCTGGTTTTTGCTAATAATTAAATGAGCTCACGCATTGTTTGAAACCTAACTACCTATTCCATTGTTTCTTTAGATCCCAATAAAAAATATATAATGGCAGCCTCTTTTGAAACGCTTCTAAAATAGGGTTAAATCAATTTTCTAGCGAGCTGATATCTGGAGAACATAATACCCTCATTTAATTCGAATAACTCTGGCCCACGCTATTATTATATTCACATTTCACGTTTATCGTTTATTTTTTTGTGTGGTTGTTATAAGAACAAACCCAACTAACCTATATCACGGGAAAAAATAAGTGAGATTTAATGATAATGACACTGTCCACTATTATCGATTTCATAAAGTAGGTTTGAAGGTTGGAGGCTCTTTTATTTGAAGAGAGTTGCTTTGTGTCATGTTCAATGTTCATCACGATATCATTATAAAATCTCGGATTTTTCCTCAATGAAATAGAATAGTACTGAGCCTTCAATCAAAGTGGTCATAATTAAGTTTGTAGTAAGAAGAACACGAAATGTACACACTACAACGTACAAATTGCAAAACTGCAGATATTTAATATTGTGGACAAAACATTTGAAGGGTTTGCTTTGAATTCGAAATGTTTTTAATTCCCCCCCTGGAAATACTCACAAATAACTACCACTAATACGTGGGCCATTTCAAAGTCTGAAGAGACAAAACTAACAACAGCCAATCACATCAAATTCAAGACCATTCCAACGACAAAAAAAAACTTATTCCAACCCATTTCATTAATTCATCGTGTGCAGTTCATAAACGTTTTGACATCTAGCGTGATATGCAAATGTAGGCTAGCAGTTTAAATAAAATGATTTTCGTCTCGTCAGCCAATAGCCATGCTGAGCTGCGAGGGTGTATTTCAACAAGTGGTCATGGACCGGAATGTTGTTCTATGCACGGTGTGGTCAGTTGCAGTAGGTCAATCAAGCATCAGATCAGCTGATCATTATATCTTATGTTCCGAATGAATGAACAGTCCACTCCTTACCTGCCAAATTGTCTGCTACGCCTCACTTACTCCAGCATGCTTATGCTTATGACCGCAATTGATTTTTTGTGTTGTGAGGGGGGGGGGAGGGGGGGGGGCGATTTGACAGCTACATATAATTTTAATAACTTGCGGAAGGAAGCAGATTTTGTTGTGTATTTTTGCGTATTTTTGCGAATTTACAAATGTGACGAAACATTTTTTTATTATCTAGTATTGATTAATTGCTTTGGTCGGTTCGATAAAAATGTTATATTTTGTCTTGTCACTGATACTACTGTGAATAGGGAGAGAAGGTGACGGCCATGGCCTTTGATAGCGGACCTATCCCTTTGCATTAGCTTGGAATTTGGTGCGGAAATCACGGAAAACTGCACCCAAAAAATGACATCGAACCCCAACAATGATTCTAGTTACGAAGTAGCCTTGACTTGAACTACGGGACCTACTGGATTCGCATAGCGCGTGTTACGGATATCACGCGCCACGCGCTAGACCACATAAACGTAGTGGGGATAGAACCGGAACTACCTCCCTAGTAGCAACCTATCGACTTACGTCAAAAGCAACTTTTTCGGTATATTGAATGTAAATAAAAAGTAGGGGTATCGATTATTCCATGAAAGGAGTACATTTCAGTCCGGAATGAAAAAACTACGTGGCGTCAGTGATAACTTGATATGATTCGTGGAATTTTTATCAGGATGCGGCAAATCTGAATTATTTTAACTAAAAGAAATTAAAAATTATTCCACAGATCAACTTCAGCTTTTTGAGGATCACCAAGGTATATTTATTGATGTACGTGCTTTATTGGTTTTTCAAAAAGTATTTATTTCTGACTGAGCTCCTTGGAGCATAATTCTGAATACTTTTCGCAATGGTACAAACCCAGATTTCATCAATGGTTGATTCATATACTAGCGTCACATGGGAAATCCTTTGCTTTCAGGGAAAATTTTCTCAGATTCTTAGCCCCCTATAATTAGCTATAATTAGCTTTATATATTAGCTGACTTTCGCAAAATCGCAGTTCTAGAAAGCACTGAAACATGTTAGGTGTGGAGCATTCGAAATAGAAGTATTGAATGTCCAAACCCGAAGGGTTAAAATTTAGTACAATCTTTGGTTCAGCCTCTGATTACAAAGCCTCTGGCCTCTGGCAGACGTACTGGTAGATCAGTGGGGTGGGATGTGAGTGGGGGTGGCAAGGGTGCAAAGACACGCGAGGGTGCAAAGAAGCCATAAGTGGTTTTTGGTAGTGGCCAGTGTTTGTACCTTTTCGACATTTTTAGCCATGATTATCCTAGATAAGTGTGAGCTCGTTTCAATATTTATATAGTATAGGAACCCTGACAGTCGAGGCCCTAGGGCTTCCATTAGTTCATAAATGAAAAGCCATTTTGTTGTCAATCTGTGAGAAGGGCCTGTGAGTGTAGCAATATAGTATCCAAATTCACTTTTTTTTCCATACGTTTAACATATTTCCACGAAAGCTATGTAGTCTATTTATTTACAGACATGCATATCAGTTTCTCTTAGAGAGGATTGATTATTTCCAGATATAAAATGTTCATACGATGTACTACCTATAAATTATTTTCTCTGAGTTTGCTGAAGGCAGTTTCAACTTTTAATGTACTACGAGGAATAAATTGCACATGCAGTAAACTTTATGACAGATGTGATACGATGTATTTAAAAAAGTGCGGTAGCTCCAAACAGAACACATCTTTTTATGATTAATTTCTACTCCGATTTTCGTTGCAGAGTTGAGTACCATTATTATATAATTTTTTTGCGCGAATAGCCTATTAATTTCAGAACTGTGCTGTATAATTATATAGAAATTATAGATACATATTGCGAATGATTAACAAAAACATCTTTTGTTCAAGAAATCACATCACCAATTCTGCACAAAGATGTACTACAATATTTCTCATACTTGAATGGTTAAATATTATCCCCGAGGCTGAACCGTAATAAAAAGCAATAACATTAACGATGAGATTTAGTCACGGCAGCGAGCTTGCTACGCCATCAAAATCCAGCTATAATTGTTGGATTTGGCACAACTCATATAAAAAATACAAAATACCTACGCCTATTTTCTTTATGCTCCTAGGTATGGTATAGAAGCCATCTGTAACCGACAGTTTTTTCTTCA
The DNA here is from genome assembly GCA_003287335.1 of Lednia tumana. Classification (NCBI taxonomy): domain Eukaryota; kingdom Metazoa; phylum Arthropoda; class Insecta; order Plecoptera; family Nemouridae; genus Lednia; species Lednia tumana. The sequence continues at coordinate 3,722 of QKMV01003294.1, forward strand.
CATCCTTTTTCCCCTTTCAAATTTCAATGCGTAAAAAACGAATCCGCGTATGCCTTCCACATCCAGGGGTTACAAACGGGTTCAACGCTTTCGGCTTTGATGCGGATGGACATAAAAAACAGATTCTAATCTTCGGTCGATTTTACTGGACGATATGACTGGAAAACGCTGCTCCTCATGGGTTGCTCGATCAGGGCGCATTACACTTTTCTGTGTGCAAAATCGTGCTCAACCCATGTTCCTATTTTTGAAACATTGCAAACTGAATCAAAATGGCAACTAAGAAGATTGGTAAGAGAAAAAATTAGATGCTATAGGCTATGCTTATGAGAAATTTGTAGCAAGTTTTTAAATTTAAGTGGCAGCTTCAACCATAGTTCAAATTCTAATTTCAGGACATACATTAAATTTGTGTCAGAATTCTTGCGACCGCCATATAGTCTCCCAGGCTCTCTATTTCCTATAAAGCATCCATTCAAATTTTAATAACATATCATTAGGTAACATAGTAGAGTTTTGCTATGAACTTTACGAACCCTTTTCAGTATACCCACCCCTCTTTTACATTCTCACCACAACATCCTATTACTCCCTACCTCATACCTTTCATAATATAATTAACTTATCCATTCTCATTACTAAACAAAAGCCTCGACATTCTGTCAGATATATAGAATTCGCGAACGCACAATATGCAGATGCAGTTATAACACATACACATAATAATATATCTTACAGTTTATGCAAATTTCTTTTGATGGTTATATAAATAGGAAAAGTAGTTAGTAAGTTACATGAGCCCTGATGACTAATGATGTTGAATGGAATGCTTGGTGTTCTTCGACCTCCACACTGCAATTTCATGACAGCATGAGTGTAATATAACACAGAAGATTTCACCTAATAATGACGAGAATTGGTTTATCTTGCTTGTCACGTGCTACTGCTAGATAGTATGCAGCCCAATAAACTACACGGTGAATGTCTTAACATTCCTCATGAAACCGAAGGATACATCACATTCCACATAGGAAATGTTCTGAATTTGATTTAAAATGCTGTTAATCATGCTTTTCTATTGGAATAACACTATTCAAAAGGTGTATGAGACAGTGCATTCCCAGCTTCTATGTTTTCCACGAAATGATACCTATCCGGAGAATGTATTTGGTCAAATATTCTTTACTTTTATAATTTTGTGGACGACTTTTCATTTAACCCATAAATTCGACACAAATTTTTAGCCTAGAATCTCAGGTTGAATTATCAGATACTTTCTTGCGACAAAATCTAGTCCATAAGCAACCTATGGGACAAAATTAATGCCACGATTCGGTACAATCAATTACTTTATACCGGATATCTCTCTCTCTCTCTCTCTCTCTCTCTCTCTCTCTCTCTCTCTCTCTCTCTCTCTCTCTCTCTAACGCTCTTTCTCTTTCTCCGTCGTTTATTGTCAATGTCTTAGGGGCAGATTATTGGTTCATATTAGATATCGCGTAGTCAAAAGAAAAGAAAAGAGAATTTTCAAGCATGACGTTCGTCAAATTCGTGTGTTTCAAATAGGGTCAAGGCAATTTAAGCCTCTTGTTGTTTGGTTTTGGTCCACATCAAATTCACCGATCAGTACTTACTTTTATTACTTCTCTCAGGTGTGCTGGTGTAGAGCACTCAAACAGCATCAAATCGTGATTCATTATTGATCGGAATCTATGTTTAGAACATGTTTGCCAAACTGTCGATAGTTTCAAGAGTAAACATTAGAACCGGGTTAATCAAAAGTGATAAACTGATATAGAAGAGCTACTTGTTATCTTACTTTTATGATAAGGTATGAGATACTGGAAATGGTTTTAGGAAGGGACCGATAAAAAATATTTCAACAGAGGTGTAGAATTATACAAACATATTTAGAGAAGTGGTCCTCGAGCGATCCCTTTTCCATCCAAAAATTAAAGCATTCTTTTAAAAAAGATCACGACATCTTTTTTTGATTGTCAGTAGTGAAAATAATGATAGAATGCACAAAATTAATTAGAGTTAGTACCACCACAGGACATTGGTATAAATCCAACGAGACAAGACAACGATACACCTGATCTAGTGATATAAACCCGATCAGTTACAGCCTGTTAAAACTTCCAAAGTTCTTCTCAGAAAACGGCGGGATACGGACTGATGCCGTATGGGACACAAGCTGTAAAAAACATACGCCTTGAGGAATGTTTAATCGAAACGATGTTCACAAAATTAGAGAAACACACACACACCAATCCGATACACCTTTCAAGTCATTGTCAGATGATGTTTGTTACGTAACAACGTAACATTTTCATCGTGTTCGGTATAAAACTAGAATGCGTCTGTTCTGAACTTTTGTAATCAGGTAGATTGATTTTCGATAGCTGAACGAAATTCGATAAAAAAAAAAAACACTCTCCCCAGGTTTCGTGCCGAAAGGGAGCTCAAAAAAGGGCGTACCAACAAATTCAATTCAACGTCACTTTTAGAGCAAATCTACGCGTTTGAGACAAACTTTAGTCAAATAATGTTGTGTGTCTACAAATGCCTTTTGAAAGACTTGATAAGAAAAATCTGACATAATCATACAATTTAGTCGAACAAAAACATTTCGCACCTAAACGACCAAACAGTTATATTTATCTCCCATTCTGTGATTTTAATAAGAGATAAAGAAAACAATCATAATCATCCAAAAACCTTTTGATTTCTGGGTACACATGAATCTCTAAAATCTAAGCTGCCAGTACAGTACTGAGCGTTTTTTTTCCAGTAAAATAATTAAGAATTGGTCCTCGAAAAGTATCGCTTTTGAAAACGTGAGCTCAGTTTTGCTAAATACAGCTTAAAAAAAGTACTGACTCCTGACTATGCTAACAGTCCACGAGCTGGATAGCACCTGGCAAGATACTATTTCTAATTCACTTTTCTTTTTTTTTTTTTTTGAAAAAAGGAACATTTGCCGACAAGAGTTGGCAATCAGCATGCATCGATGATTGTTTGAATTCACTTCTAAGAAAATATAAATGTGCTCGGGCTAAAATAATATACTTATAAGTGCATTTCAATGACTGGAATCATCAGAAGCATTTTGCCGCCTACAGTAGAATGACTGCTACAAGAAAAATAATAATTAATGTTAGGTATTTGGGTGAGAGTCTAGGAAACAAACAGTCGTAGCTAAAAGGGGTTTGGGTAAAACATTGTACAATTTCTAATCCTTTCAGAATAATGGCATCAATAAGGTGTGTTATAATTTCTGGTAGTGGCTAGCTGCAGCACAGATTTGGTTTGGTTGACAAGCCACTAGGCGGACATGAAATGGTTGATTTGGGTTGGTAAAGAGCGAGCGAGCGCGTTGTCGTTGAGGTATCCTCCATCCATAGTTCTCTTTCACGGAAGTGTCAATGCGGGCAATGGAGTACCTATTAAAAAAATTAAAAACCAAAAATATAAGAATTGGAAATATCTTAGGTACAGCCCCGGCCGATATGAAATTGTTAACACTTCTAAAGAATTGACATCCCTTATGCTATGCTATCAACTGGTCGCATAACTATTGGAATGACGTTGAAATTAGACTGAACTGCATCTGTGAAATGAATCAACCTACAATGAAAACAAACTGAGCTAGCTAAGTTAGCTTAAATCGAGCTAAAAACCCAAACCCTATCCTTTTTTATATGATTCCGGAACACAGCTAACCTTAACAAAAACTGCTACAGCGGATGTCTAGAAAATCTTGACTTTGATTGACGCTATCCCATACTTGATATATCATTATTCCTGGCCGGCTATATCATTAATAAATGTCTCCTTTTCAATTATTAAGATGGCCCGGTCTTATTTGGCAACAGCGGAGACTAGTCCTACGTCTTCACTCGACCATAATATTCACCTCTCGACACACACACACTGCCTATACGGTCGTATTATACGAAAACAAAACTAACCAAACGGGTTCATCTTTCTTTTTCACCTTTTAGCTTTTAGCACAACCAATCGCTCCTTACAACTTCCATATAAATACAATACGACCCTAATAATGCCGCGCATTGTTTGGCTTGATGCAAAAAAACGTACACACACTCGCAGGGCAACATAACCTGTAGTTTGAGGTGACTTGTATGCCGTCGTATACCTACATCAGCTTGAACTTGGATCTTTTCAATTTGATATTATCATTTTATTTAGGACATTCAGTTTTTCTTCGTTTCTTATTTTTTGTTTCTTTAAATATATGAAGTAGGGTAAAAGTGCAGTAGACTTTTATGAAATGAGAAAGAGTTGGTTTGTTCTGATCGTGCATTGAAGTCTCCACGAAATGGGAACCAAACGCGTCCGCCGTTCACCGATCTTAAAAACCGCGAGTAATGATTTGATATTTCTCATGGCTGTTTGAAGTTTTCAAACCAAAAAGCAATTTAATCTCGCCGACTAATTTTTGTGAAAAATACACAGCCACTTTCTTATATCGTCCGCGCGCACAGCAAGAAAGCTCAACATTTTCGCCAAAATAAATTAAAACTATCGCGAGATTGTTGCGCATGGTTTCGCATTTCGCAAATTTAAGAGTTTGAGAATTTCATCAAGTCATTGCTCCTCTCTGATAAAAACACTAGCCGTACCTTGGTATATAAGAAAGAATTAAAAACAGCTTTGCTTGTAGAAGTCCTAGGCGTACAATGACTGCAAGGCTACCAAACTCCTTCAACGAGCAAAACCATCTTCACCATTCCATTCACCTCCATTCGGCCATTTCAGAGCTGGAAAACTGACTTCAGATTTACATGTAGCCAGTATGTATTTTTTTTCTATTCAAACGCCACTGAAAAAAAAACGATTTTTGGCTTGAAGTGGAGCGAATAGTAAATGAGCATTCATCCAGCCTACCTGTACATACGAATCTGCTAAGCTTAAACCAATTGTGTAAATCTTTGTGGTGAATCAAGTTTTTTAAAACCAGACTTGTATATAAAAACACGTGAAAGAAGCGCACATAACGTGTTCATGCAAGCTATTCTTGCATGCGAACTTTGAAACGCTTGGTAGCCCATTTATTATTCTTAGGAATCAGCGATTCGCCGCGTTGGCACGCATGGGGCCAGAACGCACAGACAGAGTTACTTATACTTATACGTGCGTTCACGTACGAATTGAGCCAAACAAAGTAGGCAAGTTAGGTATCTAATATCATTGCAGTGCATTCACTATACACCTTACCCTAGTACCTGCGTACGCGACATCCTGGTAAATGAATGGTAATGTTACGTGAATGTGGTACACATTCAGTGTACAGTAGATCCATCATTAGTTTATCAGTACTATTTAGGTAAACATTTTTGTCAATTTTAAAAGGCGTTTAGATGAATAAACGATAATAACATGAAGTTACTGATTGTAATGTAAATAACTTGAAACATAAAAATTCAAATTCTCAATGTTTACGAGGTACTTTTCAAGGCAATGATGAAAAATATCTTGTAAAGTACACGTACGTCGTATTAAATGCAGCTTAGTTCGTATGGCGGCAATCCCTTGAAAATAAATTCTCCCACTACGACGCTATAATACATAAATATTTCGTTCTCGTTTTCTTATCTCTTAGTTTTCTTCTTAACCACGACTAAACGAAGCAATTGAAAAACCGGCCCTAAACGGCTCAAACTTTACGATCGAAACTTGAGAATAATGGCAGAGAATACTGTCAATTCGAACTAATAGTTGGATTGAATATTTTGGCTAGCCAGCTACATTACAAGAGTCAATAATGAATTAAATCACTATGGTAATGAATAGGAAATAAAGGGTTGCCCCCAACCCTAACATGTAAGAAAGGGGCCCCCTAGAATAACTCTATGCGGATTCGGCCATCATAAAACTCGGGTTCAGATGGCACGCACTGTAGTAAGCTAACCATCATATTTTCATGTAGCTGGCATGTGGTGTGATATACTTTCAACAGGGACGGCTACTTGACCGCGAGAGCTTTTAATATTCAAACAATGAGTCAGACTGAGAGAGTGATGTATAAAATGTCGTTGTAATTAACGTTGTCAGCGAAGGAAATCGTGTTTCCTGAGGTTTTGACGGCACATGGCATTTCACTCACCGGCGATTCCTTGTTTTGATCATTTTCATTACTTTACGTAACTGAAAGTAACAAGTGTGATACGTTTCATTTAAAAGTGGCGTTGACGAAAGTTGTTGGTCAGATCTATTTTATCAGTAGGTATCTAATACACACACAAACACGTAACTTTTAATGTAATTTTAAGTACGGCATGCATAGTAGAAACAAGCAGATAAATAAGTGGGGTTCATTTTTTAACCTATGTAGCTCAATCGCTAAAGCACAATGAGAGAATTTATCTCGAAATCTCCTTTGTTTCACTTTATATAAAGATCCGTAAAGTGAGTAATTCTAATGAAATTCACTTTCGTGGCGTAATGGTGCGCTAGCAGATATCAATCAGCAACTAATATGTGTGAGGTAGGGAAGCGTGCTAAGAGACGAGACTATTACTATTATATTATATTTAACGTGGTAGTATTCAGTGAAAGTAAATCACGAATTAATTATCACATCAACATATTATTATATTCCATTTCGATCTTTCTTACGTGTGCGTCAGGCGTCGTTGATCGCTGACAGGTTACTGACATCGACCAGTGACTGCCATATTGTTATCGGTCAACTTTCGGATGGTCAAAACTAATCCAGTGGAATGTTTGATCGCTTGGAAATCGATCAGTGACTCCCATGAAAATATGTGACACTTTACATTTCGTTTAGTTCATTCACACACGTCCCATTAATATGACAATCTTTCATATTAACTTCTGGGTTCTGACAAGAAATGATTTTTAATGTTATCAATGTTAATTGGGTTGTGGAATTTGGTATAGAATGCACTCAAATTCCACAAAGGTAAATGAACGTGGTTCACCTTATTACTAGCTGTGGTGTATGAGCTTTTGTGTCCATTTCAAATTCCAAATACGTTCGTCTTCGTGTACATTGTATTGGAAAAATTGATTAGAATTTAAAAAAATGTCACGCGTACCTGCATTGAATGAAAACTGACTCATGATGACACTCTTAAATGCATTATCTTGAAGCAAGTATGTTTTGACGTAGTAAGGGGCCGGCACTTGCAAAAATGTCCGAATATTGCATGAGACGCGTAAAAAATTCAAATGGGCATCTTTTACTATTCAAATATTTGCTCCTTTTTTTCACCGGTATATACGACCTTCGCCCACGCTGGTATAGACAACGGGCGAATGGAATTCGAAACCAAGAAGCAGTTACGTGTTGACGGTTGATTTCATGTTTAAATATGTACTGTGTTGGGAAGATGAATCAATTTTAAAACAGCTGATGTCCTCACTTGCCAATGGATGGACCTCAAGATGATTATATTATTTGATATTTGCCAACAAAAGGCTGACTAACCACGATGCTAGTACGTCATAGCAAAGAAATGTCATTCCATTCAGTTACATACTGAAAGTAGTAAACACGTCTGGTGTCATAACAACCATCAATGTATGACTTCCTTCCCGATTTGGATATGTTATGTCATCGTAAGCCTATCGATTGCAGAGTAATTAAATGCACGTATTTGCAAATATAGAGCAAGTTTACAGGTATTATAATAGCTCAACGAATGGCTGACACTTTTATTTCTATAAATAGAAATATTTGAAAAATAACGTAATGATGGGTCGTTGTCAGCATGGTCCAATCAAAATGTTAGTACAGCTATGGCAATATGACCATTACATTACAGTAATGATTTGAACCCGAGTACTTGTGTAGATGAAAACACGCGCATTATTCTTCATGAACATCTTAGTAGTTATTACTTTTTTGAGACTCATATCTCCTGACTAATTTCAGCACTATAGTTTTTAAAAAAACTGTTAATAACT
>QKMV01003295.1:0-11678 GCA_003287335.1 Lednia tumana
GTATTTTACTCTTTAAGGACCGGTTTTCAGTGGCCCGTTAAAAGCCTGACGGTCTGTTAACTTGTTATTACCATGGCATCAGCCAATCAGGTGTCTTGATTCTCTTTCTAACGGACCGTTAATATTTAACGGACCACTGAAAAACTGGCCCTTAAACTCAATTTTAAGCATATAGTGGTGACCATTGGGCAAACGATCAGCTTCTTTTGTTTTCATGTGGTTCAGAGGTTGTAACAGCTTGGAAGAAGTTTGGACATTGTAACACCAGCCCTCAGCTGAAAGAAATCGAAAGAAGCCAGGCCTTCTTCAGTAGGAGATCGTTAATGAATGAAGAGATGAGAATTTCGCACAGATGAGGGTTATTTGGGATTAAAATTTACAATCAGTACATGAAGATTCAATAACATAACCATAACAAGTTACTATAACAATAATAATATAACTTAAGCAATCTGTATTGTAATAAAGGGTTTTTTTATTATGATATGCTAATCTGAAATTGGTCTGCAAAGTGGCTGATTCTTTGTTTCACCGACTATTAAAGCTCTCTCAACCTTGGCTCAGGTTACATACAAACTTGGATAGTTGGTGGATAGCCTTAATTAAACCTTGTGATTCTTGCACGGAAATGCAACTCGGTACGATTGGGTTCCATCGCCGCTGTTAACATTTTCTATTTGCAGTTTTTTGCGTTAGGTTTTTTGGTGGAAATACCACCCTTTCTACTTAATACAGACTTCTTGTCAAAATGATTAAATCTAGTTTAAAGCTCTGCGGCCTGCTAAATAAAAATGTTCTTAAAGGCTTAAATACATCATTTTAGTCAAAAATGGCATTCCAATTTGTTTTGGGAAATTCAATGAATTAATAAAAACTATTTGAGAATTTGGCTCACGGCAACTTCTACATGGATTCATTAATTAAAAAACCAATTTTTTTTCAGAGACCAGATAGATAGGCAATGATGCTGCTGGTTAAGTTTTTTTCCTGATCATTGCTGCCCCCGGGTCCCATGGGCCAAAAAAGCTTGACAGTGGTCATCTTTACGAAATTATTTTCGAAAGAAGGTAGTTTCAAAACTAGCACTCTCGATAATTATTTCTCAGGGCATTTTTTTGCCTTCCAAAATTAGTTTAAGCCTAAGCACAATAACAAGCACTAACAAAACAAAACTTACATTGAGTCCTTCCTGCCCCTGGCCTTCTCCATCGATAACGGCCGCCGGATCAAAGTTGAGATCGGATGGTATGTCAGGTTCAGTCGACTGATTGTTCATGTTGTTCGAGTTGTTATTGCTTCCCGGTCCTGAGCCCGTACCGTCGCCGTTGGGGGGTGGAACGCTCGGTGGTCCACTGTTTCCTCCGCCAGGTGTGTGAGCGCTACCTGGGGTGCCGCCCGGAGTGTGGGGGGTGTGGGGGGTGTGGGGTGTGTGTGGGGTGTGGGGCATCTGCTCATTCAATGACTTCTCCATGGCGTTGAGAGGATCGAGGGAGTTGACCGATTCGCTGAGGTGCGAGAGAGGACCGCCGCCGCCGGAGTATTCGTTGCTCCCCGGATTCGAGTTGCCACCAAAATCGTAGGAGTTGCCTCGGCTCATGCCGCTGGAGTTGTAGGGGGGTGGGCCATTGTTCATCATCGAGCCACTTGCGATGCCTGAAATAAATGTTTGAAATGAGGAAATGGCTGCAACGTGCTCGAATGTTTCGCGTTTGATCTGCAGTTGAAAATTGGGTTAGAAACATCCTCGTGTGTCAAAAAACTAAAAAAACAATGTTTAAAATGCACTACTACTGGTATTTGACTTGAAACAAACATAAATAAAGGGAACTTGACAAATCACAATCTTTCTTCAACTTTGCACATGAAATCAAAACTCACTGTTCATATCTGGGGGAATGTAGGGTGACATTGCTTGGTTCATATCCCAGTTGTTCATGGTAGGTAACGTCATACTACCAGGTGACATCGCTTTGCTTAGTCGCTTGGCTCCGCACGAATCACTGTCATCTTCCGTCTGCAAAGAAGACACATTGGTTAACCACAAAGAACAGCAGTTTTTCCTCACCTCTTTCAGTGAGAGTGAAATGGGCAAAAACAGCTTTTTATGAGATAAGGATGTGACATAGCATACCTTGATTCCCTGAATGCTGCTCTTTGCTGGCTTCCAGTTTGCAGACGAGTCGATCGTGACTTCCTCCACTTCGGAACTGTTTAACGTGTTTAGTATTCCCCACATGTACTGGTCCACCTCAAGCCCTTCCAACTGTGCAGGTTTGCTGCAAAATAAAAAGTAGGGCATAAGCATTTCCTTCAAATATGAAGCATTACAAAATCAAATCATCAAATCAATCATAGGCACGTAAATTGAGGGACGCCATGTGATAGATCTGTGTATCATCTATTTTAAAAGTCAGTCAATTGAAGAGATATAAGGCTATCACTAAACACCATCCATATGTTGTATAAAAAAATCAAAAATACATGGTTTTCAAAGGAATTGATCAAGGATGTAGATTTTTGGACCTGATGTGGCAAGAAAGTTATCCCCACTTTTATAATCTCCCCTCCGTTTTGCTATTCTTAAGTTGCTTTACGAATTCCACGTCAACAATTGGTGTGTTAAAAAAGGTTGATCCTTACTTGCAGACAGGACATCTCCATGAGCCTCTTTCGCAATTGAGTTGCAGGTATGACTCGAGATCAAAACACTGGATGTGTTTACAATCGTGCCCTCTCGCTGGTAGAGTTATCCTCTTAAACGTTATTGGGCACTTGAGTGAGACCTGAAACCAAACAAAAGATAACTGTTAGATTGCGGAAATGCAAAATCAAACCAAATAGAGCTCTTTCAAAATTCAGAAAGCAAACTGGGGGCATACGACTGCTTCAATCTCCAACGACTTGTCAGATACGACACATTTTGCTGAGTATTACCAAACATTTTAGCTTGGAAATTGCACAGGCAAAAAATGTATTAATAGCCATATTAAAAACTGGGACAAGCTAGGTATACAAATTTCTACAATAAGTTTGGACTGAGTAATGCTCTAAATAATATTTGAAGCCTTCAAGCTTAGAATATAATAATGACTTATAATATCAGAAAGTGATCTACAACATCTGATATCGTAGATCACTTCCTGACCTCTGCTAACGCTAGGAATAACAGTTGAGAAGCTTGAAATGACTCTTTCTTGGAATGAGGACCTTGTAATGACATGTAATGTTGACTGTAATGACTCATCAAAGCATCAGAAAATAAAACTCACTTTGAGAGCCGTTTGTTCGACTGCGTCTCTATCAGCCGAAAGTCCGCCAGACGACTGTGTGTTGCTGAAGTTCCGTTTGATCTTGGCAATGCAATGATCGGCCATGAGCAATCGTTTCCTTAGCAGGCCTTGCAGAACGCTTCGTACGCTTGGCCTGTGCACGAGCTGGAGCACAAACAAGTGCGAGCAACAGCACGCAGACACGGTGATCTGGATTGTGTTTCGCCCCGGCTGGCACACTTCTTTCAGGTACAACGGTTTGTGAGACGTCTTGTTCTCGCCTCGGTCGATGCTCAATGGCGTCGCATTCACGGAAACCTGCACATTTTCAAGCTTGGTGGTAATTATGGAATTTTGCACAGGTCTCATGCATGTTGGTTTTCTTGTATATCAATGCAACGTGCTTGCAGAAATTAATGCTTCGTTTACAGTTAATCGTGTTTGGAATGCTTTCTTTGAATACCTGTACGACTACTCAATTTAAAAGTTCATGGACTTGACAGAATCTTTTTACAAATAAATCACAAGTAACACTAAATATTAATACTTTTAACCACAAAGTTCCAAAATCTGTTGCCTAAGCAAGGCTTCTTATATCCTACTGCAAAGCTGGAACGGGTCAACTATTATCTATTAATGCTCTTCCGCTTTTTTCAAACTTCATTGACAATAATAAACAAGTCGACTGTTAACGAGGCATAAATGGCTTACGAGTGAACGATAATATCTCAAGATCAGTACCTGCACGCTTGCTGGCCAGTTGGTGTTCATCTGTCGATCTTCATGGTGAAAACACTTGAGTTGCAGCTCGAGGTCAGACCGCCACATGAGCGTCTGGTGAACGGTGGGTTTCAGCTGGAAGACGTGGTTGCTGACCGCAAGGTTGTGTTCCAATCGGAACGGGGGAAGGATGATTCCGTCTCGCACGGGGAACGTCAACCGAAGTTCATCATCTTCTGGAACAGGTCAAGTGTTAAAAATGCAAAAAATGGAACAAAAATGTAAAGAAGTGTCGTAATGTTTGCCAAATGTGATACTATCAGAGCTGTTTCATTTTATACTTAACTAATAATACATTTTACGGTATTTGCTTTGCTATTTGAATTTTTACTCATGAGCCCTAACCGACGTTTTGGATACTAACGAACATGCGACCGTGTCTGAAACGTCGGCTAGCCAGTCTCACTAGTTAAAAGGCTAACTATAACAGGCAAGTGTTCTGTAAAATATATTAGTACTAATTCAATGTTTGCCACGGAAACAGATTACACTGCCATTTGGTACATCAGAAACTAAATGTGACTTTCAAACTACCAGTGGATTGATTAAATAACAACAAATAAACAAGAAAGTCATTCTTTTATGGTGCTACTATTGTCGACAGTTAGGTCTGAGCTGGTTGCAAAGTAGGTACATAGTTTATTAGCCAAAGTTACCGGCCAAACCATAGCCTAAATCCTTTACTGTATGAAATGCATTCTACATTTCACGAGTTACGTTTAATTTCAAACCTATAATTATAATGTAGCTTAAGATACTGTTGTACGCATATTATCATTTCTCTTACTTTGAATGGGTAACGGCGGTTTCAGTTCGTTGAAGTTTGGTTTGACATCAGGATTCGGACTGATGTAAGGTGGCATACTGCTAGCAGGCGTCAACGGAGGTGTTGGGTTGCCCGGTATCGGGCTGTGTTGGTAGCTCATGTTATTCCTCATGCTATTCACGTCCTGTTGGAATTGGCTCGCCGCACCTCCACCATATCCCGGCCCTGTCGCGCCGCCGTACTGCGGCGCCGAGCCTTGGTGGTGCGTTTGGAACTGAGATCCGCCGCTGCCGTTGTGGTGGCCAGTCATGCCGGCGGGCATGCCACCACCACCGCCGCCACTGCCACCGGAAAAGTACTGGTGGCCTCCTTGCGAACTAGTCGTGTAAGGAGGGGTCGTTTGTCGCATGGACGAACTACCGCGGCCGCCACCGGAACCGGGGCCGGGGCCGAAGGCGGGAGAGGGACCCATCGACTGCTGGGCGGCGTACTGCGTTTGGAAACTCGGTCGGCCATTTCCATAGCCACTCGGGTACTGGAAATGCAAAATATTACATGTTAAAAAGCTGAAAAGTTTTGGTCATAGCTTTGGTCAGTGAAGAATTTTTTATTCTACATTCTGTAAATAGCTCTGTTGCCAGGGCACCGCAAAACCCAACCAATAACAATTGATTCCAAATAAAATACAGCCTTTGGTAGCCTTTGTGAACAGTAACAGGACTTACTAGCTAATCTACTTTCATTATACAATAATAAAAAGCATGTTTTTTGTCTTGATTGGTAGCACAGAGACATTTTTTAACCTGCCTCTGCTCTACTGCCCGAGTAATCTGGGCCATAATGACCATTGCTCAGTTTCCAAGAAGTATCTTGGCTGGGTAACTAAATCACATTTTGCAAAAATTAACTATATCTATTTGGGCATGAAACAACTCTGATCATGACCTCCCTTGAGCTTTCAAAATTCTCAGAAAGGACTTAAAAACTTGCTCCTGATGTATCGTATTTCTATCAATTCGTGAGTGAGTGATTCTTTGCATCTGCATGGGATTTACCTGAGCTTGGCCCGCAGGGGAGAACCCGGGCTGCATGTTTGGTCCAGGCCCAGGTGTGGGGTAGCCTTGCTGCTGCTGCTGCTGCTGTTGCTGCTGCTGCTGTTGTTGCTGCTGTTGCTGCTGCTGTTGTTGCTGCTGCTGCCTCTTTTGCGTCATATGCATCGCGGGGCTAGGATAGGGGGCCAGCCGCCTTGGGTAGACCTGAGGTCCCGGGCCCTGAGAAATAAACGAACAAACATGTCTAGAATGGTGATCTCGATAGCAAAGAAGTGAAAAGTGCGAGGAAAAATTGGCACATTGCAATGTTGGACTTTGAACACGATGACACTTTGGTAACCTTTCAAGCCAAAGAATTGGACGAGGCTGCAGTTTTTCTTTAATCACACGTATTACGGCTCGAAAAGAGTTCCCAAAGCTTGATAATCAAGGTTTTTACGATTGCATGGCTATCTTGTGGAATCTGATATGAATTTTAAATTAGACTGATGTGGGATGATGAATATCGTAGAAAATCTGTAAAGCAACGAATAACTAGTAGGAAATGTACAGTGAGCTCCTGGGTTTGAAGCGGTATTACTGTCAGGTCTCACCTGCATCCCCATCTTGTTCATGGGCATCGATCCAGGACCCATCGTTCCTGGTCCCATTGATCCAGGTCCCATGGACCCGGGCATTGAGTTGGGGCCCATGCTGCTCATCATGTTCCCATGCATGTTGGGATTCTGATTCATCATCCCCATGTTGGCCATCGAGTTCATGGGACTCATTCCATTCATCCCATTGCCCATAGAGTTCATGCCCATGCTGCCCATGGAGTTCATATTGGCGTTGGGGTTTCCCATGCCCATTGGACCGCCGTGACTCCTTTGGCCATACTGGCCACCGTATTGCTGAGATTGCATCCCGTGTTGCTGGACATTCTGCATCTGTAACGATCGATTGGAAAGTTATTACGTTTTTTTTTGATCTGGCTGCTCCTCAAACATTGGAAAAATAACTTGACATTTTTAGTGGGTACACCTGCCGAACATAGATTTGTGATAGGGACGCCAATTGGAATAATAGTCAAATCTGTGGCCTTATAAAAATTGGCCTTCCTTGAGATTGCCTCATAATAACCAAACACCTTCTTTCTCGGCTATGTAAAGATAAGATTATGGAAACATTTGTAAGATGCCATGACAATATTTTGCAACCTTGGTAGTTAGAAATTCACAAGCAATCTACCTATCATCTTTTTAAAATCTTTAAATCCCTCTAAACTATTTCCTAAAAATAGCATGATATGGAAGGTTCCATTCGGTGTAGACCAATAATGCATCACAGTTAAAAATAAAGTATGTGGATAATAAGCATGATACAATGATTTGCGACTGCAAGTTTCATGCCATTATTTTCCTAATTGTAAACATTTTAGAACTAATTTTCTAGCACAAACTATTCCAGCAGTTACAACAGACGCCGATTGTGTGGTTACTCGGACTTCCGGGCTCCGAAATGGAAATTTGCATACCATCTACATATGCACCTTTTACGCACTTATTAAAACATTTTTAATCGGCACCCCCTTCACTAACAACACTTCCCATTCCAACCACCCATCAACTAACGCCAGCCAACGAACCAGGTCACCAAATGAGAGCATCAAGTCACCTGATTAAACTGAGAATTCATGTCCTGTCGCTCTTGCATCGCTACGACGCTCGCCGTCGCTGTGGCCGTCGCCGTCGCCGCCGCTACCATCGCCGCCGCACTCAGCGCCGACGAGGAGGGGTGATATTGCCCTCCGTTTTCTTGCACCCCTTGGTTACCCCCTGAGCCTCCTCCCCCGGCGTTCATTCCCTGCACGCCGCCGGATTGGGGACCACCATAGCCAGAACTGAGGAGCAGGCGTGGGAAAAACACGTGTTAAAAACTCTCACACATCACAAATTTGGGGAATATAATATAGGGGCTCTTTTGAGCGTGTGTGAGTGTATAGATGCGTGGTTCCTCCTCTTGGTATATAGTCTTGCGCGCCAATGTGCAAACACTCTTGAAATAGCAAAGGGTTGCCATAAACTTGACCTAGTTCTTAAAAGTAAAGCGATAATTAAATATGTAACGATGGGATGATATTGATCATTGATCGTTTCTGTTGTGTGGTGTCCAGTTTTCTATGCATAGGCGTAAGGTAATATTTTATTCATGGTAGACATGACTGATGGATTTGGGCGTCAGTTGTTACAATCGAACTGTTTGAAGAATATTCAAGCAAAAACAACTGTGGGCTCAATATGATTGAAATTGAAAGAGTCTCCTTCGCCTGATGTCTTGGGGAACCGTTTGCGAGTGCAGCGTCCACGGCGACAGTCTGCACTGTCGCTCTGTAGATCAGTCATTATGCTATTGCTACCCCAATGCCCTGTGTTCGGCTGAACTCTTGGCGTCCACAATAAAATAGTCAATAGCTTGCTGACACAACAGGCACTTTTCAGCTATATAAAGCAACAAGGCATCTACCCACCCTAACTGACAATGAATGACGCAAAGCAAACCAGAACAGGGGAGACGCGTCTACAAACAACTAGGACCATACAACCCCAAATATCCCCTAAATATTTAACCAATTGAATATTATTTCTCCCCCTTTTTTGTACAGTTTGCCCCTATATAGGTGAGTTGTCTCGTATACGATAACCTTCCGCTATAGCCTATCCTAGCCGTGGATGTCGTGAGATACCGCGTTAACAGGGCAGTTTTCTGAGGTGATTGAAACCTGCATGTGTGAATGAGAGGATATTAATATGATGACCTGGGCTCAACCCTTCAACGGTCGTGACTTCGAAGTGATCATTCGTCAAGCGACTAAGAAGTTTTAGTAAAGGTAGACTAATGCCGCAGCGGCTTTGAAATGGTACATCCACAATGATGATTGAAATAAAATCGAATTTTGATTGATCGTTATGTAAAAGAATTGATTGTGAAAGCTACGACATAGAAACCCCTTCTATCGTGGCTGCGCTTTAACAATTTCATAAAAAGGGTAACACAAATATTCCCATTTATATCAAGTTTTAGCACTGTATCGCATCTGTCTGGCATTGACGTTTCCTATTGTCATCAACGTTCTAATAACCGACAAACTTTACCAGAGGTATCGCTCATTAACTGACTTACCCAGGCGGTACTCCTTGTCGATATCCTGCCGAACCGTACGGTGTCCCTTGCTTGTTGGGTTGGTTATATCCCGTAGGTCCGACAGTACCAGGGCCACCCCCACCTCCCGCCACTGTACCGCCACTGCCGGCAAAGTTGTTGTGGGGACCGGATTGAGTGGAGGTGGTCACTCCCCACACGGTGGTCACCACGGACAGCTGCTGTTGTTGCGGGCCGCCCCCTGGGGACCAGTCCCTAAAACACAACAAACCACGAGTGTCACACGACGTGCGATAATAATTTGATGATCGAAATATTTTTGATTAAGTCATGTGATGACGCATTGATAGGTTGGTGGCGAAGATAGGTGTCAGTTTGGTCGACGTTGCACAACGTGGTTAGGTATATTGTAGCACACGTGGAAATCTTTTAGAATGGGTAAGCACGTTAAATGAACGCATGGTCGGAGCACACGGAAAGTGTTGTCGAAGATGTCTCTTCACAATTTTGGGGGAAAATGTGGACTTTCTTGGCGATGGCGAAACAAAGTGTTTGAACACTTACAAGATATTGTGTCTTGTTATGTCAGATTAGTATTTTATAACACGGTCGCGAATACTACCGGACAAAGTGTTGGAATCGAACTAAAAACTTAGAAATTAAAAAGGGAATAATTTTACGTAAATGTATGGATTTTCATTCCCTATCGCAGCCCTGTAACTGATCTCAAATGCTTTCGTCAAAAAACGTACACATTTTCGAAAAAGTCAATTCCGAAAAATTGCCAAAAATTAAAATTGGGATATTAAAGTGGCTCGTAAAAACTGCTTCTGTCGCTATTTGATTCACCAAAAGCTCAAACCCAACATAAAAACGCAGTCTGATAGACATGTAGCGCGGGCAGTATCGTCACTTCACAGGCGCGTCTAATAACCACGATTTCCAATCTGTTCACTACGCACACGACGACCTCGCAAGTATTGTAGGTTAGGCTGCTTTCGATCAAACAGCTCAGCACTATTAGCCTCAGTTTTTGCTGTCAGCACTCTAATGATTATTATTTCCATGAATTCTTTTCGCTATTGACACTGAATCCTTCAACATTCCACAATCAACACAATTGGTTGCCAACGAAATGAGCTGTCACTACTACAGCATTGGCTGGGTAACCACACGACACAAATTAGTTTTGATGCAGCTCATCAAAATACCCACTGAACGTGTATCCAAATAGAATCGAAAAACTCTTGGGAGCTGAAAATTGGTGGCCAAGAGTCATTGAGAGATTGTCTCAAGTCAACCGATGGCGCCGGAACACAAGTCACTCAAACTTTCTTAAAATCACTCAGTACCGACGAAACAACAAATAATATAATCCACATTATTATTTGATTGTTATTCACTTCTTCGGTCTATTCGGAGCACTAGTATCCAGTTGGTAGATGGTCAAGACACCGTTCTCACACTTCACTAAAAAACTGATCACTTAGCACAAGCAAACTCTCTATGCAGAGAAGAACACAAACATTTCTAATTGAAGACACTCGATGTAAATCTTGAGACTATCACGCCAACACTTCAAAAAATCTTACACAAACCTGTCACTTGGCAAAATACACTTTCAATGATAACACAAATACCAAATAGATAACTACCTGTAGGAAGTATAGCCCAGCATTGAAACACGAACATATGAATTGTTTTTACTATTTTGATGTAGGTTTTAGTGATAATCAAATTACGTATTGCCGACACTAACTCATTTCATCTAATATTGTACACTCGGTAAGCCGATCTGATCGACGCGTGCGATCGCTAAACGATTGAAGGTAAAACTGTCTGCCAGTCCCCGTGCTAGCTGCCAGTACTTGGTGCGAGGTTGTTGAAACTAGCATTGAGCAGTCGATGGGAGTCGGAGTGGGGATAACGGCGATGGTGGTGGGGCTATGCACCGGTCTGACCCGATCCCCCAGCATTTCCCCTTTTTGCATTCCTCTTCTCCCGGTATCCGTACATCCAGACGCCGAAATAACGTCGAAGCATAGAGGATGTGAGAAGTCGGAACGCTTGCCCATACACTGGCACTAAACGGGCTTTGAGGACGAATCGTACACATTATTTTTATCAACAAAACAATACTATTTCTATCGAAAGTTTATTATTTTATAGGCTCTCCGCTCTTACATGCACAAAAATACACGCTCTTCTTGATGAAACTTAAGTCACCTTCACGTGGCAGTTAAAACTCCCGTTGTCCGCTCTCAAAATCGCGACCAAAAAGCGCATTCGATTTTATACCGTCGCTACCCTGTTTTCTTCCCTTTATACCCTATTCCATTCTGGATGTCCACAATATTGGTTAGAGCTGTAACAAGGTTGCCACATCCCCGCGCACCCAGAGAACCCCTACGTGTGGGTGGAGCTTGATCATCCCTCTTCGTTCGTTCCCGAATCTGGATGGATTCACCGCTGCGTCCACGCATGTACACCGACTTGAGCAAAGCGGCGCATTTCAGCGCGAGCGTCGCGCCGACGGGGACGACGGAAGACGACGCTCCTACGTCACATAGATTATACAATTTACAACTCTTTTTTTCACGACGACGACGACGACGACGACGACGACGACGACGACGACGACGACGACGACGACGACGACGACGACGACGA
>QKMV01003296.1:0-11677 GCA_003287335.1 Lednia tumana
CCCCCCCCCCCCCCAAAAGGGCCACTTTTGGGTGCACCGGGTCGAGATCCACGGGCTGCACCAAGTTGGCAGGTGGCACTTTGGCAAGGGAATACATTTAAAATAATCATGGACATGAGAAGAATAGCATGAAAACGTATAAAGAACAAATTCTAGTGACTGAACTCACAGACAACATTATTATAATGAAAAGATTTAAACTCATAGCCCGTGTCCATGCTAGAGTCTTTAAAATGGCTTTGCCCGAAAGCACGATTTGTTATGTTGGGCAACTGGCTACGTTCATTTTTTAAATTGTACCTTTGCATAAAAATAAAACATGAAATAAAAAGGTTTTGAACTGAAGAGCAACCCCTCGTTCCTCACTTAAAATTATACCAAGCCCTTCGGTGCACACTTCAACAACTATCAGTGCTTATGAAGATGACATAAATAGCAAATATTTGATACGAAACGAATCATCTCACCTCACACTGGCCGCAATAGTGAGACGCTTCTTTGGCGCCCCGTCCATGGAATCGAACCTCAACTCCTTTCGACCGAACAAACTCTAGGATCAACGAACACTGCCGCAATGTGCGAAGGAGGCTGTTCCTATGAACAAGCGAAAAAAAACACAATTACAGAGAACTAAAAACAAATGACCGCACATGTAGAAAAACGGTGTCTAAAAAAATGAGCTTACTTGATAAGTTTGAAAAGTTTCGGATCACCGACTTTGATATTGCGTGCCAAGTTCCACGAGAGATGGACCATCGGCACAATACTCTTGAATGACTGAAGCTTGTTCCACTCGTAGCGTTCTATCGCAAGTTGATACTGTCTCGCAGTCAGCGGGCCCACATTCCACGCAATGTTGTTACACCAGCCGCTAGCCTGAACCCAGTGCACACAACCGGCATTCACCCACACAAGATCACCGGGGCGCTGAATAAACTTATACACCGGAATATTTTCTGTAGCTAGATCTTCCAATGATGGCCACCACGATCCATGAAGGTAATTGATGTTGTTTCTTTCGCACAAGTTGTAAATCATTCCCCAATAAGCGTCCGGAACAGCGAACCACTCACAGTCCCCGGGACCAATGTTTATATTGATGGAACAAAAATTGTTATTCTCTTGGTGTCCTGGTGTCCTACTGCCCGGAACTTTCATGTATAACTGCACGGTGTTCATTCCCAAGATGACGTGGCCGACATGCGAAAGCATGTTTCCTGCCGAGACGACCCGGGCGAACGCAGGTAACTTCATTAGCTCTTGAAGCTGAACTCTCCATTTTCTTTCATCGGATAAGTCCACGTTGGTCCCGAAACGAAGAGGTTTCTGATCTTGCTTCTGACCTGTTAACGAAAAAAAGCACTTTTTATAAACTATTCACTGACATAAGAATTTTGAAAACTTGGTATAATAACAATTTTTAGAGGTACGGAAATTTCGCATGAACAAAAAATGTTACAATTTATCTAAATACTTATTTAGACTTAATCTGTTTAAACTGCATGCTATGTGCTTGGAAACAATTTTAGTGCTATTCTATGTTGCAATTAAATAAAAAATTACAGTATTTTGCTAAATAGCCACTAATTTCAGTGCATTTCAGACAACTATTGTCTTCTGATTTGCAAGACATTTTTTCTCAACCACATCAAGATTTATTCCTGGGAATCCTCCAAAAAGTTTGACTACAACATATTGTAGAGAAAAAGCCTACCTCTCCCCACCCATGAGCATGCTGCCTTGCTTGAATAGTTGTTTAGAAGTGTTTTTGTTTTGATTAGTCCCCAAGTGCAGCAGCAGCAGCAGCATCAGGCAATATACATTGGAGTAAATCGTGATCAATTAACCAGTACAATTTAAAGACAAAAAGTTTTTTGTAAGTGACAGTTCTTTTGTGATGTGTGACATATTTGCAACACAATACTAGATTGGGGGAAAAAAGACAATCTTAGTGAACATATCACGAGTGTACAGTCGATTAGTCAGTTACTTTAGCAGCTGTCCTTACCAAATTGTTTTAATATTTACTCAATTATAGAATTTATAACGAGATTCAAGCATCAGTAATATACTTGATCGTAAAAGAAACGAGTATGACTAAATATATATTCGAACTTCATCATTTTCGTACGTAGTCTTCAAAGTTTGAGCAAGAAAGCCTAGGGACGCTAGGCTAGGCTAGCTAAATAAACACAGTGTAGGCAATTTGAAAAATTGGCAATTCAAGTAAAAAGTCTACCAAACTAAAAAAAACTGAAATTCACAATTGTGAAGCTGTAAAGTTAAAGAAATGAGTGCTAAATCCTGCATCTATAACAATGAATGAATCCCAGATTGATTGTAGCTACAATATTTAACATGGCATGTCGATTACAACTTTATGTAATGTAGAAATGCTGAATGCATGAAGGCGCCCATGCCCTGGCCAGATTATCCGCTACATGCGTAAGCTTTTAGTGATAAGCTGTTCGGTCTAGAGCATTCTAGAAAGTACCAAGTCGTGTCTAAGTAATGGTTGTACACTTGCCACCATTAGTTAGCTATGAATTAACATCAACAGATCAAATTGGATCGGTCGGGAACTGTTCTACAAACGAAGGGTATAAATAAACACCACACATACCTTGGCTGTTAAGCGTGTTCCCAACCCTCCTCCGCTTAGCGCTGTTCCCGGTCGAGTCTTTCGAGTCTGAATCCGACAAGTTACTGGAAGTGTGCTGTATCCCTGCCGCTTTGTCGCGTTCCTCCTGAGAAAGAACCGTGATTGGTTAACTACCAACTATTCTAAATGATAATTCAAAAAATAGGAAATTGCTGTTACAGATGAGAAGATCATCGCAGAGGCAGTTTGTCAAGACGGTTGAAAATTAAATCAAATTGCTCAAAATTTTAACTGGCCAGAAACTAAGCCCAAGTGAACACATCGTTCGGTAAAGATCATTCGAGACTGAAAGCACTTCCGGTCTATGACAAGTATCCGGTAATATTTTCTTTGAAAAGAGTCGCTCAAAAGTCATAGGACATCGCTTGTCTCTGGCCAATTAATTTTTTCCAGGATTTCTTTGTGTAATAAAATGGTATCACAAGGGCTCAGATATATTCTTTAAAGCTCTGACGTGAAAGTTAAGCCTCGGAATGCATATCGCTTAGGTAGATAGCAATAGTATCCAGCCACATAAATGATTCCCATGATAAACCGAAGAATATCTTTACAGTCAAAGCTAAAAAGATAAAGACGCCAGAAATAAGTCAAAATAAAAAACAGGTGCCAGAAAAAAGAATCATAGTTATTAATTATTCCCAAAAGTGTAATCGTTATGACATGTGATGCTTACCTTAATACTCTCTTGAAAACTGGAAGCTTGGTAGCTAGCATATTTGGCGATGGTAGTGTGCGACCGGTGACTAATGCAAGCCCACACTTTTCGGCCTGCTTGGTCCCAATTCTCCTCCGACGGTTGGTACAGCTGAGTCCGCACCTCGACACTGTGGTCTGGGTTGGCTTCCACCAACGTTTTGGTGGAAAACAGCCCCAAGTCTGTTTGTTGGTAAACAGAAAGAGTTCATTGAATCATCACAGATTAACTACATAACTACTCTCTATTATTTGTTGTTTGCATTTGCAGCAGAGGGTGAAACCAGAATACTGATATTGATAGGTAAGGACTGCAACGATTGCAAAGTCAGAAAAATTCTAAAAGAACCCCGAGAACAGTGCAGCCGTTCAGATTCATTAATACGCAAGTCTCGGACACAAATGTGATGTCTTTCTGGCTACAATTCATCCCTAAACACTTTTTCCCTTCTACCCGTGATGTGTTTTACGTAAGTTATGCCAATAATAAAGTCGGCATTTATTAGGCGACTCAAAAACGCCTTGCTTTCCTCTATAGGTAAGTAGCGTCATGTAATTGTTGCAATGGGCTGTTTCATCTACTTTGAATGCTTTTGACAAATTGTCCAAACGTCAGCGTTCTTTATCGCGGTTACCCTTTTATTCTCTGGGAAGTTGCACTGCGCTGTCTCCTCTTTCACATATCCGAAGCCACAAAACTACACATTCTGCCATAATAGCCAGCAGCTTGACTAAATTACCTAGTTTTAAGGCAGCAGCTAAGCCTCTGATAACAGCGATCGGATGTTTCAGACAGAACTCCTGCAGTTGCGGGCTGAATGCATCTTTCTTGTTGTCAAGATAGACAGAAGGTGTCTGGGGGTGAAGTTGGTCCTTGGATAGCTTCTGCAGTGGTGCATCAGGAGGCTGAGGAGGTGGCCCTCGATCCGACAAAATACTGCAGTTGGAAACACCGTTCAGTCCGTGACCTCTGCAAACAAATGAAGAGTAGTAAGTTACAAGCTATCCCTGACACCACAAACAGTAGTTGGTGCCAACTACCAATATTTCCTATCTATATAGTCTATACTGTGAGAGAGAATACTGCGTTACACCCACAAAAGAGGCTCTCTAGCCTTACCTTCCCGTGTTAACTGCCACTATCGCCCCTGGCAGAAAAGTATGCTCTCTTAGTAAATAGAGTGTAGTAAGGGCCGATTTTACAACTTTTCTTAACCA
The DNA here is from genome assembly GCA_003287335.1 of Lednia tumana. NCBI lineage: Eukaryota > Metazoa > Arthropoda > Insecta > Plecoptera > Nemouridae > Lednia > Lednia tumana. Next base: position 4,574 of record QKMV01003296.1, read on the forward strand.
TGAGTTAAGAGATAATCCTCAGAAACAAAATTAATTCCGTGCATGAGATTGGCTGTTGCCATGGCTATACCAATTTATTCCTGTGAATAACTCTTAACCGGGAGTTAAGAAAAGTTGTATAACCGGCTGCTCAGGGCACATTTCTAGATTCTTTCTCTCCAACAAATTCCAACAACTTGCACAGGCATGTTATGTTTCTAGGGGTGTGCAAACCTTGTTTTTAAGAACTGAAAAAAACTTTAAGCCAAACCTAGTTTGCCAAAATTCGAATCGAACCTTTCTTGAAAATTGAAGGAAAATTAACGTTGTTAACGGAACCTAGAGGAGTTGCCGCCGGCAAGGAAAGCAATTGAACCAGACATTCAACTAATGTTAAATAATTTCATGAAATTTTCTTTTGTGAAGGATATTAAACTAACCAAAAACCCAGTGCAAGCATGGATACTAAGCAAATGAACGAGTCTGCCAAACAACTATGTGGTCACCATGGTGCAACCAACCAGATGCACTTTTCCCATAGTTGCCGAGGGCAAAATTGTTCAGAAGAAGTTCAACGATGGTAATACTAGCCCCAAGAGAAGTCCTCAGCATCTATTGGTCAACGCAACACTCACCTGCAGGCGTCTAATACTGCTTTCGCATCCATTTCAATGTTATATTCAACTTCTTGTACAGGCTCCAGCTGACTTAGTTCCAGCTTGACGCTATCTTTCAGATCCTTATGGAACAAGTACATGTTTGATCCTTTCAACGCATCAACGGGACCCTTTATAACTTCGTCCAAGTCGGGCTCCACTTTTATAATGGCATCACAGCTAAAACAAATGAGAGCAAGAAACGTGTTAGGATCATTATAAAATAAATACCAGTCAGTTCAAGATGTACAGGGCCAATATTTTCATCACTGTTTAATCAAAAATAAATCAGTATTCTACTAATGGTAAAAACTAATTATTATTGATATGAAAAAAAAAAGCATATACTCTTGGTATTTTTAGCTTTGAAAAACCAAAATTTGTATTAATTTCCTTCAAGATGTTTACAAAATTGCAGAAATCTGGCACAAATATAGAAAATGATTGAGCAAATTACTCTGGCCACTTGGCAATGTATTCTTGACAATACTCGGTGTACATTGGGTTCATCACATTTTAAAATTTCGAAATAATTTGGCAAATTGCATGAAAGTTGTTTGAAATTCAAAATTTCATTAAAATTTGTACGCGTTATGCGGGATAGAGCTAATTTCACGCCTGTCGCAAAAATGGTGCTCATTGCGTTTTATTTCCAACAAAGTTCGTGTCCAACAAGTTACATAATGAAACGTGATGACACGCTAATAAAATATCCTATATGAATGACAAGGATTAAACCTTGGATTAGAGGATTGTACCTTGCTTAGCTCAGTGGTAGAGCATTTGCCCGGTAAGCAAAAAGGTCCGGGGTTCAAATCCTCGAGTAAGCAGGTATTTTTGAAGTGATTTTAATATTCTTAAAATCCTATAGGTATCAATGTTTAGATTTCATCGTGTTTACCGAGATTTTTCCTCATCTCTACTAAAAGTAAGTGTAATAAGGTACTGGTATTCTATTTTTTTTATGCAAGCACGTTTAAAATCTTTGCCTCAAAATATCCACACAAACCTAACAAAAAATTAACCACTTGTATTTGAAAGGTCGCTTTTCACTTAAGGCAGAGATTGTCGCAAAAATAGTACTGACCTTTCAAGTTCTTGTTTTATCCCACCTTCAGGAAGGGTTGGCATAGCCTTTGAAGTAGCTTTTTGTATGCCAGGTTCATTTGATTGGGTAGCTCCAGTCAAGCTGCAAAGAATAATTGGTTAAACTAACAGAACAAAAATGGAATATATTTTGCAGTTGGCCTGTCATCATAATGTTGTCGACAAATCTGAGAGAAGGTGTTTAGCATCTCTGCACTGTGATTATACAACTCTAACAACCATTCATTTTGGTTGACATCTCGGATCTGACCGAGTGTTAAATCTGCGATTGTTTAAGAGAATTTGGGTCGAAAACAGGATCAAAAGATGGGGATCGGCAGCATCCAGCCATTATCTCGATTGAACATATATTTTGAGGTTAGAAGTTCACGCACATTGGTACACTTCCTAAAAGTTAACCTACAGTAGGCGCGGTACACACAAACATTTAGGTGAGGATAATCTCATACTAATTATCTGCTGTCCGATAAAACCTCAAGAACGTGATCTTGTTATATTTTGAGGTTATATCACGGTATTGATCATCCACAGTGGTCGAGACACCGAGTCAGTTTAATTTTCTATAGTTTATAAAAGCAACCAATTCACAGCGGTATTAGTCCCAACTCTCCTCACCACTATGTAACCAACTTTCAAGAGACCTGCTAGAAAGTAACCTTTTCGAAATTTTGCAAATGACAATCGGGCAAAGGTGGCGGCAATCAAGCTTTATGAACCACAGCCGCCTGCCGAACTCAAACTAGCGCAACCTTGCCGAAAAATCGTATTCTAAAGATCTCATTTGTTGCTGACAAATGGAAAAGAAAAAGTTTCGAGTTGCATAACGGCCTATTTTCGGGCATCGGATCGCAATCATTGTGTATTGCGGGAAGAGATGACGATCGGTGGCAGTTGTCTATGGGATCGGCAACTTAGAAGTTGTACACCAAAATTACTGAAGTTATACAAACGCAGTGCAGCAGTTAATATCTAATCAAACATTTGTATTAAAAAGAACGTGTAAAGAGCAACTTACTTGACAGACGGTTCCAAATTCGATGGTGAAAATGGGCCGGAACTAAGCGTAGTCCCTTGGTTAATATTTAGAATTTCGTCATCCTTTCCATCGAGATCAGAACCGAAGTGCTTCAGAAGATCTTCAGCCAATGACGTAGCGATATCTTTCTGGGACAATAGCGCTTGCAATTCCTGGTCTGATACAGATATATCTTTGTTGTTGAACTGGAGACCATCGGATCCAGAGTTGGCCTAAAATTGAAGATACATATTTGAATTTAGATGACTCTGTACGTAGAGCACTTGTGTGAAAAATATCAAATATGCTGGAATCTCTAAAATGATCTGGATCACTCTTCATTCCCACAAAATGCAAATCTTATTCACAATACATAAAGCGCAATGAAAACCAAACCTTGCCAAAACAAATCAAAGCCCAAACAGATCCTCCGGCTAAACCCAGCCAGTTAGACAACACAGACCCTTAGATCTTCTTTCATCCTGTAGTAAATCGACCTGAAATATTGGTTCGGATTTTAAACAGAACAAATCTTCAATTTCACATACCTGCGTGAAACCTGTTGTGTTTTGACTACCGAATTGATAGTGCTGGTGGCCAACACTGTTCCTTTGCTGATACAACTGTTGTTGTTGATCTACAGTGACACTTTTGTAAGGCATGCCAGGCGACTGCTGATTGCTTGGAATGGCTGCGTTGTTGTAAGCGGCTGAAGAGTCCGCAAACCCTGTTTGAGGGGCTACCGTTGCGGGCTGGTGCTGCGGCTGCTGGCGGATGAAGTACAGGCGTTATTACCAATAGGATCATATAGAAAAGCTTCCCTGCTAGGCTGGTATCTAGATATCTAGATTAGGGATGCCTTTGGATAGTGAAACTCAGTCATAGGTAGCACAGTCACAGGTAGCACATGAATAGAATTTCATTTGCCCACCATATTTGCAACTTTATAGGAATGGAGTTAAGAAAATAACTGAAGTGGCTACTTACAACTTGTTGAGTCATTTGATAAGTTTTGATGACGGAAGTTTGTTGCTGTTGCTGGAACGTCGAGTATTGTTGACCAGGCTGTTGTTGCTGCTGTTGTTGTTGAGGTTGTTGAGGTTGCTGTTGCCCTTGGAACTGATGTTGTGGCATTGGCGGCCTTGTCACTGCTCGTTGCTGGTGTTGGTGTAACCGTAGTTGTTGTTGGTGTTGCTGCATCAATCGATATTGATTCTGCAGCTGTTGCAAAACACCCTGCAAAAAACAAACGAAAAACATTAATAATTAGGTAAAGAATAATTTAAGCCACGTTGCAAGCACAATTAAACCTCAATCATTGCTAGTTTCGAGAAAAACATTTATTTGTAGGAGGTCGTTGTCATTGAGATGCAGCACAATGCTTATATGGGCTTAAAAACTAACATCAATTGTTACTATATGTCATGAAAACTCATGCTATTAACTCAATCAGAAACTGAGAGAAGTGCAGTACATAGAATAATCAACATATCAAGTAGATCTATCTTTATTACATGATGCTGCCGTGTAGCATACTCTTGTCGATAAGCATCAAGGAGACCACTGAAAAACGTCCCTTTCAAAGGCCGGTACAACTCGAACAGCAGCATTCCTCCACTTATCCGTGGTTGATATCAAGGGGAGGGAAGCTTTGCTTTAAACCCTCCAACCTCTCTTTAAAGCAGAACTGGGTCTTGGCATGAATGGTCACCCATCCAACCAGTGACCTAGCACAATGTTGTGTGGGTTCGGTGATCCCACAAGAACCGGTGTATTAAAATGCCAAACCGCGAAGATGCCAACATGTCAAACCATTTGGTGGTTATAAATATGAAATTTCTACTTTTGCAGCCAGTAATTAGACCGAAGTTTGGGATTGAAATCCATCATGTTTTATTGACAACCAAAGTTTCGGGCAAAATTGTTCGCCCTTCATCAAGGGGCTTTACAAATAAAAATACTTTTCAATAAAACATGACGCAGTTCATTCCCAAAAATTAAGTGTAATATATAGATAGTCATGTTAAGTATCTGCCAATGGCTCAAGTGATACCTAGAGTAGAGCAACCACCTTATGTGGAAAATTGAGCTCTACCATTTGTAGAAAAATTGAATTTATATTTTCGTTGTGGGACGTTTTCTGATTTGATGGTAAATGCTACTTATATAATTTTTTCTACTTGTGCTGTTTATTCAAATGTTTGACCCCGAAGCCTGAACCTCTGGCGGCAACTCGTACATATGCATGTCAATCTTCAAGATGAAAGGTCTAAAGCCTAAAAATCATAGAGCATGCACCAAAGTTCGAAATACATACGATACCATAATTTACTTTATTTACCTGTTGTTGGGGAGTTATGTTGGACGAGTTCTGTTGCAAGTATTGTAACATTTGCAACTGTTGTTGGTTCAGATAAAATGGAGGGGGAGTCGCTCGAGGCTGAGCGGGTCTTGAACTCGCGACGACAGCTTGCTGAGTGGGGGGCTGCACTATGGGCGTGACGTCGGCAATATCACCAGGCTGTAAACATAGGAGAATTGGTGATAACAATACTTCTGAGTGTGGCATAAAAGTGGGTGCCTACTATTAATAAAAGCGTTGTCTCATTTCAGCGCGAGTAACATCGAAGAGGCGGACATTCCATGCGGGGTAACCAGCGCGATTTAAGATTTCCATTAAGTCACGACTTCAAGATACATATTTCTCAACTAGCATTTAAATTTCTCGGCTCAACTTTGATCATAGCCTTCCACATTTCCTCCAAAAATAGCCTTGGATTAAACCTTTTCTTGAAAGCTCAAGTCACCACTTGTCCCATTTTGTGTCTTTTTGCCGTCCAGAACCCACACATCAACATCAGAAACGTTCCTGCAAACACGTATACCCCAGCCAGCTGACGTGTTAGTCGAGACGAGAATTAGCTGTGCGTACGCACCTTGAATCTCTTCACTGCTGCATTCACTTGAGCGGGATATGGAGGTGGAGGCCCCTGGTGATTTCCTTGCTGATACGATTTCTTGTATTGTCCACTGCTAGTGGTTGAGCGTTGCTGAACCATCGTCGGACTTTGCTGATGAGCTTGTTGCCTCGACGACATCTCCGCCGAGATAGGGAGGTTCCACGCTTCTTCGATCAGTGGCAATTGCCTACGTCTAAGAAAGAGTTGTAAAACATTAGTACAGTGAAGCCTGAGTTAGGATAGTGAGGGGTTATGGCAGGCTTGGAGAGTAACTATCAATCAGCAGCGCGATTATGTAACTTTCGATCGGGCGTTGTCAGCTAAATTCAAAGAGGATTTCCTATCTTAACCATGCTGATTCTTATCGATTTTACCCGGCTACGCCAGACCGAAAGTTATATAACCGCCCTGCTGAATTGGAGATCTTTTCCATCATCGAGCTCGACAGCCAAATCAGATTCAGAATCGTGCAAACCACCACGACAAAGATCAAAAAAATGATCTGAGCAAATAATCCTCTAAAAATAATGTCAATGTTAGCCATGGTGTGAAAAAGGGCCCATCTGACTGGAGGTTTGAGATACTTTTGGATACCAGGAACTTGCCGCCCCGACATTTGAACAGCAGCAAAAATGCGTCTGTCGTAGCACTGGTTTGTCCACACTAATGAGTGATGGGCACAAAAGGATGCACGTCACACAGAAAGGTGTCGAGGGTATAGCAAGGGTCGACCCACAGATCATGAAAATTTGACACGTCACTCATAATAGCCGACACAAAAGCCATGCTATTGTCTAGCAGGATTGGAATGAGAGGGTTTTGCACGCCATCTTTTGCACGGCGCTCGTATTATTGCCATATTTATAATAAGTTGATCAGACTTTCCGCCGCTGGCGTTTTTTGGCTTGATGTGACTTTTTCTCAATAAGTGATAAAAGCCAGCATGAGTATTAAAATTTACAATACTCTGGCTGTTGAACTTGAAAATTTTGCTTGGTTAGTTCTTACAGAATATCCCAACTTGTTAATAGCGAGTCTAATTAATAATTACTAAAAGCTACTTTTGGCAATACCACTATTGAATTGAATATTCTTTCAATATTTTCCTTTCAAGTGACTCATCAAACATTTCTCCTATGCCTAGTAGCATTAGAGATAAATCCCATTTTGGCCCCCCCGAAGGGCTACCACCTTACCGTGGTGGGGGGGTTTAACTGGTCCTGTGATCCGGGGATCCTAGTCAGGCCCCCGGGGAGGACCAGGAACTAAGAGTAGTCCACCCTCGTCGCCGTCGTGGGGCGCGGACTTTAGCTCGGGGAAGATCTGGGTGCCTTTCCTTCTTCCTTTTTTCCTTTCAACACCTCTCTTCATCTACTCCCTTCCTTCA